>JARHVA010005994.1:400000-550000 GCA_037957365.1 Torreya grandis
ATCTATCTTGCCCATATATCAAAAATAAATATTTGGGGCCTTAGCCATATCTTGAATGAGAGGGGGCTCACTTATATAGAGAAAGGATAGGGGCCCCTATATATAGATCCAATCCCCTCCCCACCCCACAGTCTATATTTTCTGGCACCCCCACCCCATATATAGCCATATAGAGTTTAATGGGGCCATATAGAGTTTAAGTTTAATGGGGATTAGTTTCATTGGCCCCCCCAAGCCCTATATATCTATCTGGGTTTCTTTGGCCCAAGATAGAGCCATTAAATTAACTTTATATGGTTGGGGGTGGCCCTCCCCCCTCTAAATAGAACTAGAACTAGAACTAGAACTAGATATGGGAGATAGAGGCTAGATGGGCCTATCTATCTATCTATATGGGAGAATAGAGGGCTGAGCCATATATTGATCTTGAATACCTGATTCCAGATTGCCTATATATCTATTTGGCTTGATTGAATACACTGGTAGACAAGTTGTGTACTCTTGGATGGTAGACAGGTTTTGTACTCCTATGAGTGTCGACCATGGATCAAAGCCCATATATATAGGATGCCATCTCATGCCCTATATATATATATATATATCTGCTAGTGAGATTGAGATAGAAACTTGCCATCTCACGAGAAGAAGTGAGATATATAGTGAGTGTCTCCCATTGTATCACGTATATAATAGATGGATAGATAGAGCCATCTCATTTGATAGACCATTAAGCAGAGATACATTGATCTCACTCTTGTTCGATAGACCATTAGTGCCATCCCATTGCCAGATAGATTAGATAGGGCCCCCATCTATCTATATATCCCCCTAGAACTATATGGGTGAATAATAGCCATATAGATAGATATGGAGGGGCCTTTATACACACACACACACATATATACATACATATATATATACATATACATATATATATATGTATATATGTATATATACATATATATATATGTGTGTGTGTGTGTATATATATATATATATGTATGTATGTATGTATTTATGTATGTATGTATGTATGTATATATGTGTGTGTATATGCCTATGCATATGTATATGTACATTATATATGTATATGTAAATGTCATATATATACATATGTGTGTGTGTGTGTGTGTGTGTGTGTGTGTGTGTGTGTGTGTGTGTGTGTGCGTGCGCATATATAGATGCATACACACACACACACACACACACACACACACACACACACACACACACACACACACACACACACACACACACACACACACACACACACACACACACACACACACACACACACACATGTATGTATACATGCATATATGTATGTATGTATACATACATGTGTGTGTGTGTGTGTGTGTGTGTGTGTGTTCACATTTTGTAGTGATCATATTTATGTAATATTTCCTTATCATATAATGTTGAATAAATCATTGTCATAAAAAAATAATGCAACTAAATCTAATGTGTTAAAATTTATGGTATGGTTTGTGGACCATTCTTAGAGCTCGATTATCCTGAACTCTTTAAGTATCAATAACTCAAATATGGTTTTTTCCATTCTTGTCCTAGTTCCCATTAAAGTGTGTTAAAGTGTGATTTTTTTAGAATTTATTATATTTAGTATACTTCTTAAATGCACCAAATAGACCATCCTTCCATGCATCACATATCTTGATAGACTTTATTTGTTACCAACTGCTTTGTGCATTTTTCATACCATGTGAATCATCACACTAAATCAATGGTGAATGTGAATATATAGTAAATTTTTACTTATGGTTTAAGATGAATATATCAATACTTTAGTGTTCATGGATTAAATATAGTCTTTCCATCTTTGTCATACTTTCACATAGATAGTTTTAAATTGGCCAAAATTCACAAATATATCATTTAGATACACATTTATGGCATAATTTTATACATTGGTACCATTTTTATACATGGTTTTATAATGAGACATATGTAAGGTGCATATGATATTCAATGTAAGACCATATTTCAAAATGAAATTAGTTACAAATTTCCAAACAATTTTATGGATTGTTATCACCCACCAACTTATACTTTTACGAACTGTATTGAGCCAATCTATTATAGTTGTTGGTTCACTTTTAATATGGTTGAGGTTATTAGATCACTCAATAATGCCAAGTTTATAGGTTTGAATTGATTACAACATCCATTTTCACTACTTTTATAGTGTGAGTTAATATGGTTTACTCACACTCATCAGATTATAAGTATGATTGGGTTGCATGGTTGAGCTAATCTCAACTTCTACGTGAAAAATCACAATTTATCCAAGGTTGGGGTCATGTGTCCTCCAATATCTATCTCTATATCTCTTTATATATATTATATATATAAATTTTATATTTATCTTTATCTCAATTTTAGTGATTCATAATGATACATATTTTAAATAAAATTACTAAAAGGCAATACAGTTGCATTGATACACAAGTGGACATATAAAGATTGCTTTCTTTCAATTACAGACCTAAAAAATTTGACACATGGTAGATTTAATCATGTGTTTACATCCTCATCTACCAATGATTTTCCAAATAAGGTCTCCCATCTAAATAAAAAGATACAGTAGAATACATCTGAAATACGTGATTCAAAAAATGACCAAAAGGATACTAAAAGTCTAAGTAAAATCCTAAGATAAATAAATCGAGTCAAATTGATCAAATTACCTCTTTCACATCTTATAAATAGATATTAATATTATTTTTCATATCATAAAATGTGTGGATATCATACAAATTGGTGTTTTTCGTTGAAGAGAAAAATACAAAGTCACAAAGGTAGTGGTGATCATATCATTGATACATCAACCAAGCAAAACACTCACATTATGATTACTTATCCTAACTACAAGTACCAAAACAAAAAATATGGGTACCAAAAGATAATTCCAGAAAGATAAGGGTCAAAATAATAAATAAATAGATTAAATACCATTACCAATGTTTAAAAAAATTTAAATGATATACAATTACCAAAGGAACCAATGCTACCAAAACCACCCAAAAAAACCATGTGAGGTCCCTTTATTGATTAGTATAGAAAAATAAAAGGACACAATTCCAAATGATTATGATAGTGGTTATACTATTCCTAATACAAAACCAAATATAGATCTCAACAGGGAAAACCATGTGACTCTAGATGTTCATAAGTTATTATCATATGAGGAGCACACAGATACAAATAATGGCCTACCAAAAAGGTCACAACCACAAGCATGGTTCCTTATTCACAAAAATATAGTTTAAATGGTATATCACATGTTCAATAATAACTGAAGAAGTTACATCTTTCATATACTAGTAATACAAAATATTGGTATGGTTCTAATGGTATTGATTACGTAATATATGAATATTACACACATGATACGAGCCATACACAAAGACCTCCCTTTATTGATATCCTTGGGTTATAGTAGCACTTTTAACAATACATGATCATGATACATATAGGTTGTATCATTATATGGTCACTTTAGATTATCATGTTTGAGCTCATATATGTACTTACACATGCCTTTATCCATTCTTATATCCTTTACTGTGTACTTGATATGTTATGTACTTAATTTTTTTTATAAACACATATTTAGGGACTAGTATGATATTTTTATGTTGGTTGATTATGCTTTTATTTATACACTTATTTGAGTGGCTTGCCTTGTTATTATTTTCCTTGTTTGAGAATTTGACTATGTTTCATTATTTGTTCCCTCATGCCTTTGGTTACCTCTTTGACATATGAATATTCCATTAATTTTTGTATGTTCACATTTTAATGTGTCATTATTTGATTTTTGGACATTTTATTAAGTCATTTCCATTCAATTTTGTGGCATTTGAAGATTCACTTTGTTTGCAGTCTCCTTGGACCATTGTCTCTTGATTTAATTTTTAAGTGATCTTGAATGTGTGATTTATTAATTATTACGATTATACTATTACTATCTAGACATTTCCATGAGCTACATCATGCATCTTTGGACTTGGTGAAATCACATTATTTGTGCTACAATGATACATCTACCTAAACATGTTCCCTCTATATGTTACATGGTACATTCAAAGTTTGCATGGTTATATTATATTTTCTAGATCATGTAACTACTAGTTTCTACTTTCCCTCTTTGTAAAAAGGGTTCATATAAGTGGGCACATGTCATAGAGGCATGAATTCCATGCTAGTTCAAATATTCATGTTGTATGGGGGCATGTTCTAAAAACATGTTAGCCACATTTATCACAATTTTAGATATACAATTGAAGCGTGTTTTGGAAACATGTTCTCCACATTTATTTAGTATGCAACATACGTACATTATAGTGTGAGCATGTATTAGAAAAAAATTCTCCACACTTACATGATTTTATATTTCATATTATAGTGGGGGGATGTTTTGGAAACATGTTTTCTACACTTACAAAGTTTTAAATTGGCCAAAATTCATAGTTATATGATTCAAATACACATTTGTGGCATTATTTTATAAATTGGTAGCATTGTTATACACACTTTCAACATGGGACATATATAAGGTGCATATGATATGCAATGTGTTCCCAATATTGAAAAATAAAATTAGTTACACAATTCAAAACAATTTGAAGGACTATCATCACCCACCAAGTTGGACTTTAATGAACTATATTGAGCCAATCTACTATAGTAGTTGGTTCAATTTTTTTATGATTGAGGTGATTAAATCACTCATTCATTCTAGGTTTGTAGTTTGGAAGTGATTACATCAGCCAACCTTACCATTTTTGTAGTGTGAGTTGACTTGGTTCACTTATACTCATGAGGTTATAAGTATGATTAGATCACATGATTGAGTTAATCACAACTATCAAGTGGCAAGTCACATTTTCTCCAAGGTTAGGGGCATATGTCCTCTAATCATTAAAACTGAGATTAAAACAAATATATAATCTTGACAGTATATATATATACACTTTCAAGATTATATATTTGTCTTAATCTCAGTTTCAATGATTTATAATGATATATATTACAAATAAATGGTTGCATGAATACATAGGTGTACTCTTAAATCATATTCAATTTCATATTATATTCACTATTTATATATGGTAACTTGATTTTGGTTGTAGGTCAGTCACAAAAAAATCACTCAAGTTTAACTTAAGCAAAGACACAATGTGTTATACACACCCAAATATGATATTTTTCCTTTAAACTAGTAATTTTAATAGTATATTAAAGGGAGGAAATTTAGACATTATTTATGAACTATATAAATCCTCAATATTTTACACTTGGAAAATATGTATCATGGATATACCTTTAGCTTCTATACCTTTAATACTACAAAAAAGATCAAATACACTATCTCTCTATGCCTAATCATTTATCTTAGTCTAACCAGTGTTATTCTAATGAATCAAACCTTTTATCTTGCCAAGAATTTTATAAACCTACTTATATTACATCTATGTAAGCTATGGACCTATAGCTATTTTCTATATGGTCAAACACTTGTGTCTCTATCTGACGCCTCTGCAAAGCCAAGTGTCATATTCCAATGAAAGTATCTATGGCCCTAACTCATCATTTTTGAAAAAATCATTTATAAATATGGTCTGTTGAAGTGATTTAATTTGAGATGTTCTATAAAGGAGTTGATATAGATATAATATCATCCCTTAATCATTCTAGACCTAGCATAGACCTAACATAGACCAAAAAACATTAAAATCAACCACTCAAGTAAACAAACCTTCCATATTTTTTCTAATTTCCACATTATTCATAGTGACAAAATATCTATATGTCTTAAGTATTTAAGGATCATTCCATGAGACATAATTTCCAAGTTACAAGTTAGGTTACATTTTAATTATTTATCATGCATTTCATGATTCACACACAAGAAAATATGTAGGTTAGAACTACATAATATTGAGCCCTATTCATAGTATTGGATATGTACCCAACATTCATTAATAGATGGGTATTTGGGGTAACTCAACACAATGTTACCACTAACCCATTTTTCCCACAACCACTATGAAGATGAAGAACTAGGGTTTCCATATTTGATAAGAAGTGATAGTTCATGACCTAGATTTGAATGCACTAGAGTGAAGGTGACATAGAACCCAAAAACATCTATGTGGTCACATCTACTTTCAAAAAAAATCATACTAAACACTTATGTCTGATTCAAATAATAACATCAACACAATTATCCTAGGTCAATGCAAGTGTCCATGGCTATAGAGGTACATTTATAGAATCAAACAACTAATATAGAATCTATACCCATTCTAATTTTTGCTTGTTTCATACCTAGATCTATATTAGCATTAAAACCATCTAATTATATTATTTTCATTATCATTTCAACATATGACATGTATTTACTTTCTATCTTTAGCATCTTAGCATAATAAATTTAGTATATGTTGTATTTGAAGTTTGTAAACAATTGGCCTGATTTATAGATAGTATACCATCTTTGTGCCCCAGGTTATCTCTACCAATTTAACCCTAGATTCTTGATATCTAGAATTCAGGGTTAAAAAATAGAAAGGGAATTAGTTTATCATATATAAAAATAAGTAGGAACCAAAAAACATCACTTCTCTCTCTCTAGTTCAACATTTTTTGATGTAATATGATATGAAATGATTTGTCTAAACTTTTTATAGTTGTTTGGGACATATGTATATATTAGTAGGCTTAATTTTCCCATCTATATATGTTATTATATTCTTAAGTGTTATTAACATATTTCAGTGCAAATCACTAAATTATTAAACATGGACATACTTGGAGATGACAAAACCTAATTCCAATCTCACAAAAAATATGGATGAAAAGTAACATGTACATGAAGTTGAAACCCTCAAACTATTGTGTCTTTGGAATTTTTCATTTTATACTTTCAATTTTAATTTTCATTAAATATCCTCCATATCTTGAGCATTTTATAATATTTTTCAACTATGATTTGGTCTTTTAATCTTTTACCAGTCTTTATGACTCCACCAACTAATATAATATGATCTCAAATTGATACTTTGATGATCATATTTAGAAGGTATGATGAAATGTGTTTTAAGATAACAAATAACTTAATAGTTGAGATCTCATAATTTATAGTGAGCATTTATGGATAAAAACATGTAAGCATTTTTGGAGCCCAAAATTCTTATACTATTGTATCCAAAAATATTTACCATAATCTGAGTAGATTGTGGAAATATTCTTACTCCTATCATACTTTGTCCTATTAACTAAATTCCTATTTTAGAATATACAATTTTGCATAAAACATATCTTTACCATTTTAAAACTATGTTTCAATAGTTTATTGAATATTTAAGCTAAATATGTCCTTTAAATGTATCAAAGTTATTACTTTGAATTTATCATACGAGATTTGAGAAATTACAGACCTTCCAATGTGAAAGTTATGCATGAACACATTCTTATTTGTGTTATCTTGAAGTGAAACATGAAATAAAGATCCATATGGGATGGAAAATATTAAAATGTAGTAGTTATATGTGAGTGATTAGGATGTTAAGGGAATAATAGAGTCAACTCATGTTGAGGGCATGTTTGATTGTTTAATGATAAAGCATGTTGAGGGCATGAGTGAGCTAGATGTGAGTGACTAGTTATTTCTTCATAGAGTATAGATTTTCTGAGTTTCATGTTTACAAAAAAATGATAAAGTATCAAAGGAATATATATATATATATATATATATATATATATATATATACCATGTCATTTAATAAAATATAGGAATCAAAATATTTATTTCATAAGGTAGTGTACAATTTTTTTTACGTGGAATACCTATCACATCAAAACGTTTAACTTGACATATGTGATGTTATTTATAATACAAAAGACATAACATTTGTATCTTTAAAAAAGTTTTTAATTTATCTTCTTATAACTAAATAATCATTACTACACTACCTAAATCAAACAAAAAGAATAATTATATCATAATTAATTTTTATGCCAAAATAAAATGTTATTATTAATTTCAACGATATACATTGGTCCATTATATTTAAATAAGTTGGAGTCTATTTTTACATAACCCATTATAAATAAATAATAATGAGGTTTAGAATAATATTAATACATCTTTGATGCTACTAAAACTTAGTGTGATCTTAAATATCTATCCCTTTGTAACTTCAACTACTATAACTTTGCTTGGAGTGCATAAGCCTATTCCATGTATTTCTTCAAATGTTATCAAATTTGAAGCCACAGTTGTATATTTACACCTCTAGTATTTTTGGTTAAAAATTTAATATCCGCCACATTGGGGGTGGATAATAACATCTATTAATAGGTTATTGGTATCCAATCACACCCTATTAAAATATGGAGTACCCGTTCTGGACTTAAGAACATGCTTCCCAATATGAGAAAATTATTATTTTGGTGGCTAACTTAAAAAATGTATATAATGAAAACTATAAGTCACCTAAATGACCCAAATGAATCTTAACATGTGTTTCAAATCCATATACTTAAAACCTAAACCATTTGGATTGAACAAAAGAGATGAGTATGTGGCAGACGGTATAGTAATTAGTGTTGAAATGTAAATTTTATGTAGTAAAGAGATAAGTTATTGTTATCCAACTAAAATTTAAACATATATAATTTGAAATTGAATTTAAACCACTTAAATATGTTTATATAGGAAAATAACACATTTTCCCATGGATACAAGATATGAATCTACCAAGACACACATTTTTACCCCTACCTAGAACTTGGAAACATTAACAACAAATGTTGTCAAAGTTAAAGCTACAATTGGAGATCTCCACCTAAGGTGATTTTTAGCTAAAAAATTTAACCTCCACCATGTAAATTTTTATAATAACATCTAGGACCAATTTATTTTCCTTTGATCATGCTCTGTCAAGAGATGAAGTAACCATTATGTCCTCAACAACATGCTTCTAAATATAATAAAATTGTTGTTATTTAGGACAAATTCAAACACATATAAAAAAATTTAAATTCACCTACATAAATATAAATAACACTAATTTTCATTAAAAATTCATATGATTTCACCCAATATCACAGCTATGAAACATAAGAGACAAATATGTGTAGACAGTATAGTGGTCAATGCTAAAATGCAACTTTTATGCAATCAAGAGATAAATTATTATCTTAAAATTTAAATATCCTATTCTATGAGCTCCTACTAAAAATTTTTCACTTCTAACACATATATATAGGAAAAAATTTCATGATCACATCACCATGAGCTATGAATCCACTTGAATACAAGTTTTTACACCTACTTTAGAGCATAAAAACATTGACAATAAATGTTGTCAAATCAAATGTTAGAGTTGGATGAATCCACCTATAATGCTTTGAGACAAAAAAATGGAATTTTTATTATGTTTATGGTGGAAAATAAAATATATTACAAATTAATTTTCATATGATCATGACTTGTTAGGATACAAAGCACTCGGTTTGACCTCAAGAATGTGCTTCTCAATACGAGAAAATTGTTATTTTTAGGTTAACTTCATATGAACATAAAAAAGTAATATAAGTCACATATGTGAACTAAAATAACCATAATTTGTTTTTATAATCCATATAATTTCACCTTGGACAATTTAAAGTGAACATAAGATACAAATATATGAAGACTATATAGCAATTAGTGTTGAAAATGTAACATTTATGTAGTCAAGAGAGAAGTTCTTGTCTTCCAGATAGACTTTATAATTTTATGACTTCTTATTACAAGAAAAACACTTAAAATTTTTATATATAGGAAAATAAAATGTTTTCCCACAACCATGAGCTTTAAATATACCTAGATGCACAATTTTACACTTGCTCCAGAATATGGAAACACTAACAAAAAATGTTGTTAAAGTTAGATTTGTACTTGGAGATCTCCACCTCTAGTACTTCTTAACTAATAAATAGAACCACCACCATGTTTAGGGTGGAAAATAACTTCAATTACTAAGTTACTATACTCTAACCATCCCTCATTATGATATTGAGTTCTCATTTTTATCTCAAGTATGTACTTCCCAATACGAGAAATTTATCTTTTAAGACTAATTTTATGTGTATAAAATGAAAAATATACATCACCTACACAAACAAAAATAACCCTAATTTTCTATTCAAATAACTCTAATTTCACCCTATACCATAATGATCTAACAAAATATACAAAGCAATGGCAAACAACATAGTAATCAGTGCTAAAATATAACTTTTATGTAGTCAATAGGCAAGTTCTTTTCTAGTAATCAACATTTGCTCTTTTGGGACTTCCTCTTACACATATATCAAAAAACACATATTTATATGAAAAACACACATGTTATCATGACCATTATCTCTTAATATAATTAGATACATATTTTTATGCTTGTTCTATAACATAGAAACATTGATATCAAATTTTGTCAAAGTTGAAACCACAAATGGAGATCTCCACTGCAGGTGATTCATGGTTGAAAAATAAAAACTCCATCATGTTATCGGTAGATAATAACATTTAGGAACAATTTTTATTCATCCATTCATGCCTTATCAATAGATGGAGTACCTGTTCTAATCTCAAGAACATGCTTCCCAATACTAGAACATTGATGTTTTTTAGGCCAACTTCAAACATGCACAAAAAAAATCATAAGTCATATTCAAAAAATTTATGAACCCTCACATTCGTGTAAAATACATATAATTTCAACCCATACCATGGAAACCAAATAAAATATATGAATATGTGGTAGAGGGTATACTAATCAGTGCTTCTCTTAGCTTCAAATATATGAATATATATACTGATGGTGTCAACAGTGTGAAGGTGGAAGCTTATTAGGAACCACTAACCTAATAATATATGTTATTAATTAATTTAAATAAAATTTATATGTATGATATAAAAAATTAGTACAATTTTATAAAAATAAATACATTTACATTTGATAACTCAATATACCTTCAAATTTCAATCCAATGAACTACTAGGATTTGGTCTACTCTTGATAATAGCAAGAAGTGATTCATGGTCAGACTCACAAACCTTCCATATATTATTGTTTAATTTCTTTCCTTGATATTTTATCAATTTATATGTATTTTATAGTCCTCAAAAAAATAAATATTTTAATTTTTATAGGATATCATCAAATCCAAGTTCTAGTAACTACCAAAGACCCAATGGAGTAGGCAATGTTTTCCCATCTATGATTAAGGAAGTCAATTTATTTTTTTTCCAATACACACAAAAATTAGTAGTAATTTTTTCCCTCTTCATTGTATTCATTCATATTAATTGAAAAAACACTCCTTACACCACAAACAAAACATTATTTTAATTATAATGATGTTGATAAAGAATGAGATTTTAGTACACAACAATTAATCTTGAATCTGGTTGCATAAGATTATATACATGGTAGAATTTATGTGATATGTCATATTTATATATAAGTTATAAATATAATGTAAATTTATATGTGTCTATTGTAATTATAATTCTACAACTCCATCCCTTCATCCACTCTTATGAATCACACTCCTAAATAAATTCCATGCATGTAAAACAAAATCATGACAAGTGCCTTGTATGAACCATCCAAGAACATGCCTTTGAACTATGGAATGAGTGAAGCTTAATTGATCTTATTATGGTCATATAATCCTCATAAATTGAAAATTGTTACCCCTCCATCAACTGAAAATATATACAAACATTATATCTTTCTTGAGAACCATGGGCCATTTTATCATTATGCCATTCAATAATGGTTCTTGCATTAGTAAAATTAACACTATCTTTGACCTTAAACTAATCTCTTACAATGGATATTTTCACACATGATTTGAAATTGTCATCCTCTCCTCTTACATGGCCTCCCCTTTTCCATGGACTCCCCTCTTCCATGCCCATCTTTATTGAAACTCCAAATATGTTCTATGCCAATGCTAATATGTGTCATGTTAAACCAAAAAAACATATGTGAATTCTTAAATTGAGATGTGTAATTGTATAACCAAATATAATGTTGATTGAAAGTAATGTTCCTCTTAGTAAAATTTTCATATAACATTTCAAAACATCTTTGTACATACATTGAGTAAAATTTTCATATAACATCTCAAAACATCTTTGTACGTACATTATAGAATGTGATCGATCATTATTGACATAAAAATGGTATTCCCTTAATATTTCTTGATCCTGCTCTATACTATCAGGTGCATGCATGAATGATATATATAATAATATCATAACTATGCTTATTTGTAATATTATGACTAAATTTCCTTTTGTGGTTTGAATTTGTAATTATTAGCAAGTTAATTACTAAAATAATACAACCATGTTTGAATGTGTTCTTGCATAACTTGAGTTATTCATCCAACCATCTAGCTCTATATGTGTGCCTTCTCCCTAAATTTAACCATGATTTCTTAAATAAGTATTTTTTTTAACAATTTCACACCTTTTAGATTCAATGCCATATTTTAATTGATATGTCACAAATTTATATTTTTTCAAAACTAACTAATTCTTGTCTAGTTATGCTTGTACTCTCCTCATGGATATATTTATTTCAATTTTTGAAATCCACCACAAATTTCTAATTTCCATCCAAACATGATTGTTTATAAAAATAATTTCCCAACTAGTCTTTCACAAAAAATTATTGTAATAAATTATCTTTTTGATTTTGGTGGAACTTATATTCCACAATATTTTAAAATGTTTTTAGTATATAAATTACAATGGACATGAAGAAAATCATTATAATGTATTGAAAATTCAATATGTTTCCTACAAAAAAATGGTGCATGTGTGATGTATTATAAAATAAAAGGGTTTGGCCATCTTAAAAAATATTTGACTAATATAAATTTATGTATATCTATGTTAAAATTTAAATTTAAATTATTTTTGGGTCATATCCAAGAAATGTTTTGGATGTAGTTCACAATTATGAGAACCAACTCTTATTTTCACTACTTCATTTGTATTAGGTGGAACTCTTATGTTGTTTTTCCAAAATTATGTAATTAAATATTTTAGAGCATTGGCTATAACCTTGTATTTTCATTAATGTCTACTAGATAATTCTCAAAGCTCATTGTTATTGGAATCATCAAGTATTTTATGTATCACAATTGCTTTCATTAGGTTTGTTCTATTTATGTTTAGTGCTTTGCTTTATTTTATGATCATCCATTCTTTCCATGTTTTACCACTTATCATACAAGTTGAAATTATGCATTGGGAAATGTTATTATCTTTGGAGCATATTTTACACCTATAATATGGTATTCATCATACATGTTTTCAATAAGTGCATTGTTTTCACCATCAATATTAGATATTCTTAGTCTTAGGGTGTATATTTTAGGTCTCATCTTAATCAATTTCATCAATGAAACTAATAATTGACATCTTAGACTATCATTTAATTCTTCAATGTAATTATCGCAATTTTTAAAAACTATTCTTATTCAATGGTGGTCAAACATTTTCTTAGGCATTGGTTTCAAACTATTTACATCAACTTTAATTAAGTACATAGGTCTTATCCATAAAATCCTAGGGGGTGCTACTAATGGTAAATTTTTTTGATTTGGAGTTTCCATATTGTTATCTTCACTACTAGTTTCTTAATTTTCTATTTCCTTATAATTTACTACATTATTATTTTCTATATTGAGTGTTTCCATGTAATTTTATTCATCGTTAGGGGGCATATCATCATGCATACATTACTTCTCAACAAAATTAAAAACTTCATACATTGAATGTAGACTTTAAACATAATTAAGACTTTTAGGTAAACATTCATTTCCCTTACTCATTTCATCATTATTCATTTCATCAATATTTATGACATTTGTTTTAGTGGGTATATAATATGCACATTGTCTTTAATGAAATTTTTGCATTCATTCACTTTTTTCTCTCAAAACTTATAATTTATTTAGAGTTTTGTACTTTAATTTTTTCCTTGATTTTGAATGAAATTCATCACCCACGAGTAGATAAACTTGATATATTTTTAGGGCGGGGATTAAAAACAACAACTTGATACCTTCTGTCTTCCAATATGTAGGGTGGAGAATGATGTAGAGAATAATAGTAGGGACATAAGTCTTAAAATAAGTAAAATATAAATGTTTTAATGTGATGTGTTGGGTGTGTAGGAATGTCTAAGTTTTATAATGTATATGCATTATTATGTGTACAAAATTTCAATGCCTTTATCATTTTATCAAATCTAATGGTGACTTAGTTCAGGTCGGTAGTCTTTTTGAAAAATTTTGATGTTACTATTGTCACATTAATCTATTTTACTTCTTCATTTCTATCATCCATAGTGTCCATGATTTTAATGTTAAAACATTTCTTAATGGATTATTTTCAACTTTTCCTACAAGCAATCTATTTTCTTTTTGAAGGAAAAAATTGTTGTTCACTTGAAAGTATTCAATAATTTTTTTTAGGAAGAACTACCATCCATTACAAGGACATCTAAGCAAGAAACATTATTGTCCTCCAACTAAAGATCTTTTTATTTAGTATTTTGAATTCCTAACAAAAAATCTTGATATGTATGAAATATAGCATTGAAGCATCCCAAATAGATGTCATTATTCAAATTACTTGAACATCTCATAAATTGTAATTGCCCTTAACATCTAGATGTCATGATTTCCTCTCTTTAAAAATCCTTAAAAAAAATGCCTTATTACCTTATAACTATATTTCCAAATACATTATCATGAAATCCCTCATCTAGATTGCCACAATATCTTAACACTTTAATTAAGGCAGTCCCAAATCTATGGCACAAAGAAAGGAAATGTATATATGAATATAGATTATACTATATTAAAAAATTACAATTGTGTGCATACCCAATTTAGCATCTAGACATATTTATCATCTATATTTATTCTTTATCCCTTATACATGATTTAATTAGTCCTTATACGAAATTGGATAAATCATGAGGAGAGAAGGTTGAGAGTCTATGAAAGATTGATTCTCCCAAGATGCCTCATCTTGTGTCAAATAATACCACTTAAACATAATTGTTTTGGAATGTAAATTACTTTTAAAATTTTCAAGAACACCTTTGGATTAAAGCACTTGACTTTTTATTCATTTATAATATTAACATGATTTGAACAATTACATGCATACCCAATTTCAATTCAAAATATATTAGAATAGTCTTATTTTTTATATTGAATGGTCCATAAATCTTAGTAGATAATGTTGTCAAAAATATATTATAGTAAATATTAATATCTTGAAAGAAAATGTGAAAGAAATTCACCACTTTGAATTTCACTTATTATCCTTTATTTGATTTTTTAGTAGTAATTAGTAAATCATCCTTATGTCATAAATATTATAAATGTGAGATTGATAGAATTAAAATCTAATCATATATTTTGAACATAATGTTGAAGACTTAAAAAATTAATTTTAATTATATATTACTTCTAGGCATATCTTCTTTTTGAATGCAAACAAAAATTCCACCCATTGGCCCAACACTTATTTGACTTTGAGATCATCTCTTTAGATCAAAAATATTCTTTCATATATGCTAAGACTTTGGTGCTCCCATAGATAATGACCTTGATTCAATTTATTCACATTTAAATATTGTTTTATCACTTTAAAAATCCTTCCATCATTTTTCACTAAACACTACTCATACTTTGGTGCTTTTACTTTCTTTCTCTCTACCATATTTCATGCTAATATTTTTAGATATGTTTATTTTATTTTTTATCTTAGAGTATTGATTAATTTGCCTTTCCCCTTAACAATTCCTCATCTCATTGTTATTTCTCTATTGTGATCATATGTATATCTATTGTGATCCTATGTCATAATATGTATACATGTGGGTCCTTCAAGACCCATTTCTTACTAGATATTATGGAATACAAACCTCTTCAACTTTCCTTCTATAGTACCTCTTTTCACATCAGATCGAGGTGACTCTAACACTAGTTATAGGTCCACATCTCCAAAATATCCATAAATTAGTTTAATAAAAGGTTTGTTTCACATTTTAAAATAAAAAATAAAGATCTCTTCTATTGTATAATTGGGTCAATACTTATGTAAATAATCAATGCGTGATTATCTACCTAAAGTGTTTCCATACATATAAACACATATATATCAAAATATAAATGTGTAAACTTGATTAATATAAAAATGCATGTGATTTTTCTATAGCCAACTTAAAAAACATGTATAAAGTGATCAACATCATGGGGTATAAGACCAAGGTGTGATGGGGACAACCAAGTTATGATTGTGTGGAGGGAATGTCGAGTGCAATATTCAGCCAGAACAAACACAACACATTCAATGGAGTAGAAGACTGATTTGTATAAAATGGAACTTCTATTGAAATTTTAAAAAATAGTGAAATGCTACAAGGTGTAAATTTTTTTTTATCAACAATAGGAATTTAGGATCCCTTGATTAGAAGGGGGCACACATCCTTTGATTTTACTAGACTAGATAATGCAACAACACATGTATACAGACTAGATGTTCTAGATCAAGATAACTATGTTATGCATGATAGAGATATAATGGAAATAGTGTGCATATATAGTAGATGAATAAGGCAATATATTGATGTTATGAATATGTATTAAAATGGGTAGTACATCCTTTGATGTGTTTGACATTTGCATCTCTTGTTCTTATCATTTTTAATTTTTTGAGAAAGAATCTATACATTACATACACATATGTACATAAATAGTTACAATTGTTATGTTGTTACAAGGAAGATGGTTACAAGTCACTTCATCTTCCTCATTAGACATTAGTTAAACTACATGGTAAATGGTGTCTAACTACCCAACTAAATATCTGATAGGTTTTAGGTTGATAAGTACCACTTCTCAAGCCACATATTTTAGGAAAGATGATACATGGATGTATTGGAAGTGATTCATGTGTTTGGATAAAAGACACAATAATGGTGCAATGAAGTGCACAAATATGTGAGTGATCCTGAGAGTAATGCATAGACTTATGAGAAAGCACAAGTGTAGTAATGGTAAACATGTTCAGTGAGAAAGTGTAAGAAAAATGTGATGAAGTGTGCAAAGATGTGAGTGAGCATGAACATAGTGCATATACCTATGAGCAAGCATAATTTTATAAATTGTGTACATGTTTAGAGAGAAAGTGAGGAATAGTGTAATGAAGTTCACAAAGTTATGAAGAAGCACGAGTATAGTACACATACCTTTGAGAAAGCACAAGTAAAGAAATGGTGCACACATTCGATGAGAAAGCATAATAATAGTGTGACAAAGTGTGAAAATATATGACCAAGAATGATAATAGTACATATACTTATGAGAAAACATTAGTGTATGAACGTGAATCTATGAGAAAGTGTAAGACTACAAGCTAAGTGTCATGTAATGAGGTGCACAAGCTATAACCGGGTATAATTTGAATGTAAAAGTCTCCAAACAAGCACATGAATTATGCATAGAATGCAATCAATATTTGTGAAAAAGTGTGCATAAGATTATGTAGAAGGTATGATCTATGAGAGAAAAAAATAATAATTAATCATATTTTGCTATATGTATCTATGAATAGATCATTCACCATTTATTGAATATCAACGATCTCCATTATGTCAGTGTGTTGTTGAAGAAACTACACTTGAAGTTGTTGTTAAGTGTGTTGTTGTTCTAGGTAGTAATGTTTAGAACTTATTATGTAAATATGTGAATACTAGAAGATGTAGATGATCCATATGATCTTAATGTTGATAAGTAGGAGTGTAGTGTACTCAAGCTACCTTCTCAAAAGTTATGAAAAATATTTATATGCAAGAGTGGATTATATATGGAACATTAGGATTTGTCCTATTGATGACAACAAGGCATAACATAAGGTACACTATGAAGAGATCAATGTCTAAACATATGTATAACATGAAGTGTTGTTATCTAATACATAAATTATGTGTCAAGTTATGTGCTTATAATACCATTGTAAAGAGGAAGATATTTTCCTCAACTTTCAAGGTCCATCCAACCACAATGTAGTTTTAAAAAGTGTGTAGTCCTTTACATAATAATGTCTAATAACCAACAAGTGGAATGGGAATGGATATTTTTTCCATAGAGAACACAAGGATGAATACCCTAACACTACTTAGTTGTATTATTATCATGATGACAATGGTCTTAAGTAACTACAAAGTTCAATGTGCATATCTAATAAGAGTGTCTTCATGTTTGGCATGGGTGAGCTATGTGGTTTTATTCACATGAGCATGGTGTAGGTTATTGAGTATTTAATTATCATTGTTTCCATTATTGTGCATGGTTCTTTTACTTGGAATTTATTACATGTTCTCAAAGTTTCTTCTACATAGAGCATGGCTAAGAATTTGAATGACATTGAGATGTGCACTATCTTATATGTTATTATTTCATAGATTTTTGTTGAATGTCCTACATAGATTAAAATGAGGACTTGGAATGGGAGCATGGATGAGATGATATTACATCTCCTTCAAGCTACTAGTTTGAGAGATCTAGTGCACAAGTGGAAACACTTAGACTATCTTCTATAAAGTACAATGTGGATACATTATCAACACATGACTATAGTGAGAAGTGTACACTATATTTTCTAATGATGTGATTGGTGTACCCAAGACCCATGTTTCACAATCTCATCTTTGTTTAGGGAGGATAAAGGATGTCTTGGGCATTCTCTCCTAATCCATGGCCTTCATAGCCCATTTTTATTAGTAGCTTAGAAACAATTCCCTTGGCATGTTTCTTGAAACTACCAAAAATTATTATAATGTAGATAGTGGCGAATGAGGAGGACTAGTAAGTTCCTCATCTACCATTGTCTTTGCATCATAAGTTGTGTCTAGGCATTTTTTAACACTAATGACCAGAGGATCAGGTGCTTGAAACTTGGTTCACTCAGATTTGAAGTGCTCAAGTTATTTCCCTATGGTGGAGAGGTCCCATTATAGATTATGCATGATAAGGAGGCATATATCCTTAACTAAAAAAAGGACATAATGAACAAGCTCCATGAGATTAATGTTATTTTTCATGAGATCTATTAGTTGTTCCACGATGGTATTAGATGCTTTCTCCTTGGCTTGGAGAGAATATTGCATCTATTTATTTTTATACTTGAGATGTTGGATCTTTTTGAGAAGTAACACATTCTCTTCAAAAGAATTTAAAAGAGACACTTCTAACTAGGAGTTGTTCACCTTCCTACTTACTTTGGCCATGACTAAAATAGAGAGTAAAGAAAAAAATGTCATTGTTCTATGGTACCAATTACTTGTTATGTGTAACCACTTTGATACCAATAATCCACACTATGGGGCCCATGACCAAGGTGTATCGTGGACAATAGAGTTATGGATATGAAAAATGAATGTTTAGTGTGATATTTATCTAGAATGAGCACAACACATTTAATCGAATATAAGACTAATTTGTATAAAGTACAACTCTTATGCAAATGTGAAGAATAGGGAAATACTACAAGGGGTGAAATGCTTTATCAAATTTAGAAGAATAAATCAAAATGGGTCACACATCCTCTAATTTTCCTAGACTAGAGAGTGTGATAGTACATGTATATAGAGTAAATGCTCAATAAAAAGTTAATTTTGTTATGCCTATATTATGTAAGATAGAAATATAATGATAATAGTGCATACATATCGAGTAAATGTGCAAGGCAAGTTATCAATATTATGTATGTAATTAAAAGAGGCAACATGTCCTCTAATGTTCCTAATGTCTATGTCTCTTTTTCCTATAATTCCTTTTCATTTTTTTAAGAAATAATCCTTATGTCAAAGAAGATGATTAAAATTCACTTCATATTTCTCATTGGACATTAGTTGAACTACTTGATACATGGTGGCTAACTACCCAAATAAATGTTTAACATGTTCCAAGTTGAGAAGCACCACTTTTCAAGCCATGTATTTGAATAAATCTGAATGTGGATGCATTAGAAGTGATGTAGTGTTTAACAAGTAGATGCAAGAAAAATGTGATGAATTGCACAAAGATATGAATGAGAAAAAGCATAGTGTGCATACCTATGAACAAGAATAAGTATAATAATGGTACACATTTTTAGCAAGTAAGTACAAGAATAGTTCAATGAAGTGTGTAAAGTTGTGAGCGATCATAAATATAGTACATAGACCTTTGATCAAGTATAAGTGTAATAATGGTACACATGTTTGGTAAAAAAAGTGCAGGAATAGTGTGATGAAGTATGCATAGTTATGAATGATCATGAGCATAGTGCATAGACCTATGAGTAAGCAAAAGTGTAGTAATGGTGCACATTTTTGGTGAGCAATCATAGGAATAGTGTAATGAAGTATGCAAAGTTATAAGTGATCATGAGCATAACATTCAGATTAATGAGTAAGCATAAGTGTAGGCACATGAGTCTAAAAGCAAGTGTAGGAGTCTGATTTGAGTGGTTTATAGTGAAATGCATAGGATGTGATTAGGTTTGATATGAATACAAAAGTCTACAAGCAAGAATGGGACTTATGCACATGAATGTCATAAATCTTTATGTAGAATCCTACATATGATTGTGAAATAGGTATAATTTATAGGTAGGAAAAACAATCGAGAAGCGTATTTTGTTATGGAAGAATTGTACAGAGATCATAAAGTATTGGAAATGGCTTCATTTCCCAAGCCTAAGGTCCAAACCTATAAACACAATGAATCTATGCTTTTTGTTAAAAATAAAAAATTACAAGTTTTAACATCATAAACACTATGATTTTATTGATACAAATGTTAAAAATATTATAAGTACATCAACCAAACTCTCCTCTTTCCAAATATATGATTTTTTTATATTTTTTGACTATTTTAAGGTTTCCATCTATGTTTGTTTGTAAGTATGTCTTTTTTAGGCCATTATATGTTTCAACTATACATGTCCATATATGTTTATGTATATTTTCATCAATCCAAATTTTTTAAAAAAATTATATGGTTGTAAGTTAGGCCTAATTATATACACATTGAATAGAAACTAATTTTCATTTTTTTTAGGTAGTTAGGGGTGAGCAATGACTGTCTATCCATTTTTCCTATTTTTTATGTCTATTTACTTGTAAAATTAATAAACAATATTCATTAATATTTTATGGAAAAATATATGTTGAAAACTAGATGATCTTATCTAACATTTCACAAAAGGGTTTCACATAATATTAAACTATGATAAAAAAATGAGAGGATGCATGACCAACTATCTACTTTAATTTTTTAATAAAATAAGAGTTACTCTTCAGATTTTAGATGTTTAACCTACTTATAATTAACCATTTAAAAATAGTATTTTATAAATTATACTCAAAATTTTAATATTTAATTTCTTATATCATCTCTAAATTTTGATTTTGGACATCTCAAATAATCTATAAAAGTTTATATTTATTAGTTTTCCAAAAAAAAAGTTCACAAGTAACCCCCAATTCCTTGCACTTACCCCATGTAGGCACATAAATTTAGAGATTAATTCTTCCATTAAAACCACATCAAGATCCTTGATGTTATATTTATCATCTTATAATACCTGAACAAAAGCTTGGTATATATTCAAGTCATACCCTATGATTATTTTTATTTAGACCATCCATCCTACATTTTTAAAAATGTTCACCACCCCTAGATTATCCCTTAACAATATGTGATCACATGAATATATATTATTTGTATGTGCCCCCCTATATTTTTCCTTATATGTTTTTCTTAGTGGCTATTGGTTAATCCATGAATATTTTTGTTATTTTAGTAAGTTTTTGAAAATAGTGTTTAAACTTCAGTAAGGGATATTTTTTAAAATATGGGATATATGAGAGTGACATAGTAATATAATTTATCTATTTGAAAATAAAATAATTTCATTCTTATTATGTAACATAACTATTTATTTATCTATTACATGTGGAGTATCTAACTACTCTCTCTTATAGTTTAGAGTATGACATGCACCACTAACATCAATTAACCCCAACCCCCCACCCCCTGCCAACCTTTTATTTCACTTGTCACAAAGTGAAATATATTTTATGCTTGGGGCACACACAACCAATAGGATATGATGGGATTAAATGGGAAAAGTTGATGGTAAATTAGTCTTGGTCCAATCAACATAATCAAGATATATTTAAAAAGTAATGATTGGGTGATGACATGCAAGATAATGGGAGAGGCATGTAGCGAGGTGAGTCATAAGTATTCATTACATATCAAATCATAATAAATTTATAAATTTCATTATGATAAAAAACATAACTACTCTAAATGCCTAATATTGTTACCTAATATGGGCATTGGTTTACCAATTATATCATTGTTTTATGTGGATGAAGGTGTTATATTGAAATATTCTAACATGAGCCATCAAGTTTGGGAAATGGAGTCATGTAGGATAGTTGCTATCCAAATAAGGAAGGTATCTTGTTGAATGTTTCATTGTAAAAGAACAAGAAAATATAAATTCTTCCACCATAAACTTTGAGAAAAGAATTTTTGTGGGAATGTTTACCTTGAAAATAAATTTCCAAATTTGAATTCACTAATCCCTGATATCTTAAGACAAACATTAGGTTATGGAATTATCATAATTATAACCAATCAATTCATGTGCTCAAGACATAATGAATGGGGTGTAAAATCTATAAATTGCTTTTGGAGATGAGGATTTTGAAAAAATAAATAAAGTAGTAGTGGATGTAGACTCATTTTGGTGACCTATAAAAACTGTGCATATACAAATCATTTTATAAAAATAGAAAAAAAATAATGAAATCATCATACCCTATGATTTAATCTAATGAAATAAGATTTTTGATCTATAATGAGGATCAAATGTGCTAAAAACACTCATTTTAGTGTAAAATTGGGTTATAATGGATGTTGTAGGTTAACATAAACTCATATACAACATTTAAAGGTATAATTGATAAAAAAATTAGGCTGAAGATACATTTGTTATAGGCAAAACTATTGTAGTTTGATATAATGTTACTTGTATCAATTGAATGTAGACTTATAACTCATAGGAAGCTATAGGTAATCTTATTAGATTTCTTTATTCTTTTTTATTTATTACCTAAATGGTCAACAAGATTATTTTACACATAGATTTTATTTATTTTATTTTTAACTTTTACTCCTAAGTTGAAAACAAGTTATTTTTCAACTTAGGCCCATTTTCAATTTTAGTCAGCCAACATGCTAGTTTTTGACAAAAATAACAAGATGTAATTATTATACCTTATCCCATATGGGTGGGGATGAAATCTCATGTACATGATTTATAAATCTCTTTTGGTTGATCATACTTTGGGCCACATTTCTTATCTATTATGTATTTAATATCCACATCCATGTGAGGCATTTATTCTATCATGATCTTATGAATGAACTCTTCCTTGGAAAGTGGTTTATTATACAAGTTGAGACACTAACATTATCCATTAGGGTGATTCTAAATGGATTAATTATACATAAGTTTACCATTCCATTATAAAAACAGCTTTTCTCTCTCATAAAGGCCTAACCATTTTTTTTGAATTTTCCCTTTTTAGTCTTTGTATTTCTAATCATAGAGAAATACATAGTCACATGGATGAAACTTCCATGTTTTAATGAACCTATCATGACACTTTACTCTTTAATACTAAATCATTTCTATATGATATAGAGATTCTCTTATTAGTTGATCAATGGAGTTGAGATACATGATCATTTCTCTTTGTGCTTTAAAAACACCCATACCAAGTTCTATGGTAGTTCATAGAGTTTTATGTTCACACTCTATGTGAAGATAAAATTTCTTACCATAGACCAATTCATAGGGTGTAAAGCCCTTGGTTGTCTTCCATGTGGTCTTATAAGTGCATACAACTTTCAAAAGGCATTTTTCCCAATCACAATATTGTATAGCTATGGTTTTGGTAATAGTGTTCTCTAACTCCCTATTGATGAATTTAACTTCGTCATTGGATTGTGGATGATATGGAGTAGAATTTATATGCATAAATTATTATTATTTTACAAGTGTTACAATCAAATCAAACATTAATTATGGTCTTTAATTAAATATTATCTCTCATAAAATTGCATATCTTGTGAATAGCTCATCATAAAGGTGTTCTAATACTTTTTTTTTTCCATGCATGATTCAATGTTCTAGCCTCTACACATTTGGTGAGGTACTCAGTGCATACAAATATGTAATCCATTCCCTATTTCTCAAAGGGATTTGAAACTAGCTATGGTTGAAGAGGAATCTCATCTTAATGTGTGGGTTTCCCCACATGTTGACCTTTGTCACATTATAAACTATATTCAATAGGGTCACTATGTAGAGTAGGTCAATAGTAACCACTGGTAATTATCTTGTAAGTTATCCTATTTTATTCAAAATGTGCCTTATAGGATTCATCATGATATGCTTGGAGGATATCAAATACATTATCTTAGTAGGTGACATACTTGCATATGATTAAATCAAATCTAATATGAAATAGATACCTAAAGATCCATGAATATGAGATGCTCTTATCCATAATATTGCATTTATCCTTTTATGAGAAGTGTGGAAGATTCTTCCCTATAACTAAATTAGTTATCCATATCTTCAAGACAATGAGAATTTACAACAATAAAAAAGAGATGTTCATCTTGAAAGGATTCATATATTAATGGGACACTGTCATCATATTGTAATATATAAACAAATATGTAGCTACTTTATCTTTACCAGGCATATCCATGAAGTAATGTCAAATTCCTATAACAATAAAAACCATATGATTATCCTACTAGTTATTACTAATTTGTTCATTAAATAGTTAATATAAAAATGATCAATATAAACAAAAAAATTATAACTAGTAATTTAATGTCATAAATTGCTTATCACATACACTAATGGGGGAATTATTTATCTACTACGTAGTTTAGATCCATTGAATGTAGAGTTTTATTGAATAAATATAACATAGTTTAATGGCCCATCATTTTTCCCTAGGACTACCCCAAGTTTTATGTCGGATACATCAGTATGAATGTGTAAGCGTATCTTCCAATTTGTACCTCTCAGCATGGGTGTTGTCAAAAGTAAGCCTTTAAGGTTTTTAAAAGATTCTTGGCATGCATCACATCATATAAATTTAATATATTTTATGGTCAAAACAAATAACAAAACTTCTATCTTTCTAAAGTTTTTGATCAATCAACAATAATATCTAGCATTTTCTTAGAATCTTGTCACATCTTATTACTGTTTTGGTGTAGGAATGTTATTTATCACTTCTATCTTATTATTATCTAACTTAGTTCCTTAATTAGAGAAATGGTTTCTTAGTACAATACCTTCTTCAATTAGCATGTAACACTTTTCTTGATTCAATGATAGGCTATTATCTTGATAATATTAGATAAATTTATCCATGTTGGTCATAGATTCATTATAAGTCTGTAAAAGTAATTTAGAGCTTAAAATATGTTAGATTTAAATAAATGGTGAGTAATTCACCATAGCACATTATTGTTAGTCTTTTATAATACTATTTTACACAAAGACTATTCCAGGTTTATTTATTATTCGTCCTTCCTATCTTATAGGAGGTTATTTGTATATATTATTGGCTATATAATATACTATGTAATAATTCATTCTTTAGCTGAATATTTTATTATTCATGGTCTACATTTGGTTTCAGAGCATGATTTTGTTTTTGAGGAAAATAATAGGAGGTGAAACCCTGAGGTACCCTCATAATTTAGCTAGAGAAAAGAATTTAGAAGCTTGTGGTCTCATTATTTGAGCTCTCAATACCAAATCCTCTCCAAAATCCATAGCTCAACTTTTTCACATTTTTTAATGCTGTGTTCCAAATTTCAATCATTCACTCATTCTATTTAACTTGTTTGAATGGATTTTATGCAAATTTATGATTGTTTATGATGATTTTTGGTCATACATTTATCGAAACCTAAATGTTATGGTACAAGTGTATAGCTCTTCAAGTCATATGTAATCTTCAATTTGAAATATCCAATATGGAGTAGGATGTATAACTCTTTGAAGGACAAACCTGTAAACTAATGTTTATGATAGGTTCCTACCACTATATGGTTTTGGGTTAGTTCAGGCTATATGGATTAGATATTTGAAAAATGAGACCAAAACATGTTATAAAACTCTTACATATTTCACCCCATACCAATTTTTTGCTTTTATGATCTGGGTGTACAACATTTTGGAGCACTTAAACAAAGAATATGTAATCAATCTAGTCAATCTACATAGCTAGATGGTTTTTACCTATTCGGAGGCCTTACATTATTAAAATTTAAAATATGATTATTTTAGGAGATATCAAACTACCCATTCTTGCATGTACAACTTATAACTAAGGTTTTTCATAGTTTTTTATAGTTCATTTGGAAGTGTTTTCTCAATCCATTCTAGGTATGGTTTGTATATTTTTAAGTCTTTAAATACAAGTTTTGTCATTCATCAAATGCAAATAATGCTTAGGTGGGTTGGTAGAGAATATTTTTGGTAACGAGTAGTTCAGAGGTTCAAATCCCCAAATACATTTTTTGGAAGAAAACAAAAGTTTTAGACAAATACCCAAATTTACAAATTCTATTAAAATTAGTTATAGCTAACTAAATTTAGCTACAAAAGTCATATTTTTTTAAAAAAGAGGCCAAAGAGTCCAAATTTGTTTTAAGGGAAGGATATTATTCTATAAAATGGATTTTTTTCCATTCATTATAGTTATTTATTTTTAAAGCATTTTAATATTTTATTTTTGAAAGCAAAAACACAAAATAGTTCATTTATGCACACTTGTAGTGTTTAGTGACAGTTATGCCTCTAAATCACACTTACAGGTAAAGCCATCACACTTGAGTTACTGAATATATATCATAACATAATTTAAATAAATACATTTTTTGCATCTTCCCTCTTAGATTTTAAGGATAAATAAGGTTAAATGTTCACTGAGGCATCCCTCCATTTTACCCATTTGATTCAATTGAAAGGTGTAAATCCTAACAAGTGGAAATTCCAAGTATATAGGTAAGTTATACCCACTTATGCATATTTACATATAATCAGGTCGTAATGATTGGTTGAACCTCTTTCAATACTATCTAAGTACCATGTATCATTTATCTTTCATTACATTTGTGCTTATTTCATGTACCTCTAGATAAATAGAAAGGGTAAACTTCTTCCACATATCGACAAGTATAAATGAAGGGAACACATAAATAATGGTTTGGTATATTAGAATGAGACTATATATAAAGGTATATTATGATACCCAGAGTGATAAGGAACCAATCCATCACCTTTGGTCAGATTTTATACTTTGGCCAAAAATGGCCTAAAATTATTTCTGCTAGACTCTTCACTTTTATGTGGCAACAACTATGCCACATAGAAAACCAAAATCAATACACATATGGAATTTGAAGACCATTGGCCTATTTTCAATGGCACATTCACTCAACATGATATCGATGTTGATCAGTAGCATAAATTTGACAAATCATACAAAAAGACAAAGTTCATAATAATGTTTATGGTATTTGATGAGGTAGAACCTCATATCTGTGAGGAAACAATAACTAAAATCACTTGGTATAATATATATATATATATATATATGTATATATATATATAGAGTATATGACACCCAAAATGAAGGTATCATTCTCCATTTTTAGACTCAACTTCATTTACTCAAATTAAAATCTGGTGATAAAGAATAATATTTTTTATGGCATGTTGTAACCCTTAGGCCTTCACTCTAAGCATTGGGTAAGACTGTGTTAGATGCATCTCTTACACCTATTTTACTAAGAGCATTGTTACCCTCCTACAAGATATTCATGACTAGTTTAACATTCATAAAATAGAAACCATCTTTTGCCAAGTTGGTAAACATGTTATGACAAGAAGATTCTACGCATAAAAAATAAGATGAATCAGAAGAACATGATATTACTTCTCATCAATAGAAAGGAAAGAAGCAAATCAAGTCTTATAAACAAAAGTAATGTCATTAGCACAATGCACAGGGGATTAAAAAACATAAATTTTTCATAAGATGTGGAAAAAAAGCCCATGACCTTAAGGATTATAGGTATAACTCATTTATATAGGGTTTTTCATGTAAAACTAAGCCTAATAACAAATAATCCTCTCATCCACAAAAAGAAGAGAGCATAATAAAGGTAATTAGAAGAAGAAATCCCATTAGCAACGAAACATTGCCAAACAAGAACCCACTTTAGATGTGGACTTCTTATATACTACATAGTCTCATGAAGAATAAACATCTTAAAGTTCTATCTAATATGTTGACTTAGGTGACACTTGACACTTGACTTGAAGACAATATTAGTTCTACAGTATGAATGAGACTCCTAAAAATCATATCTTTTTGGGTGATGATTCATCCTACAATGTTTAAGGTATTAGGAACATCTCTTTATCACTTGGATATAATAACTATAAAATCTTATATGTTATAGGACTCACAAAGAATCTTATTTCACTCAGTTAATTACTTGACCACAACCTCAATGTTGAATTTAACTGCAAAGGTGGATAAAATATATGTTTGATCATAAATAAGTTAAAACACTCAAAACTTATTGCACAAACCTTAGGATTTTGGGAAAATGTTCCAACTAGACTTCCTGTAGATAAACAATCAATAAATTGTGACAAGACATAGCCTCAACACAATTATGGAACAAAATATTTGGTCACATCAATTTTATATATTTCAACATTCTCCACCTTTATAACATGCTAAGAGGATCTCAATCTCTTAAAAAGGGTATAGACAAATGTCAACATTTTTTATCAAGTAAATAACATTGAGTTCCATTTCAAAAAAGTACATATTGAGACCATGGGAAACTTTTTAATGTCATATTGATCCATGCATATTGATGTCACCTAGCCATGTTGCGTTTAAGTACTTCATGCTCTTTGTTGATTATTTTTACAAAGAATGTGGGTTTATTGTCTGAATATAAAGAGCCAAGCCTTTGAAACTTTCTAATAGTTAAAAGTTATTTTTCAAAATAAGACTAATTGGGGCATTAAAACCCTCCATTCAAATTATAGGGGGAATTCACCAGTAGCGAATTCAAATTAGTTTTGTAAGAAAACAACATTCATAATAAAATAGCACCTCTACATACACCACAATAAAATATTGTTGCTAAATAGAAGAATCATACTATCATGGAAATGGTGTGATGTATGCTACATGATTTAGGTTTTTAAAAGGTTTTTTGTGTAGAAGAAAATAAATCCACACTCTATCTACTCACAAAGTCTCCACTATCGCTCTTGATGGGGTAAAACCATAGGAAGCATGGTTAGGACACAAGCCATATATATCACATCTTTGATTTTTTGGATGAAAAACAAGTATGCATATTCCTAGAGTAGAGAGGACTAAACTTGACATGCAAGCATAAAATTTTGTCTTCTTATAGTATAATTAAGAAACACTTTCCTACAGATTAATGGATCTAAACATAAATAAAATATACACAACCAAGGATGTTGAGTTTTTTTTTGAAGATATAAATAGATTCTCCTTCTATAGGCTCACTTGGTACAACAATAATTCCCATAAAGAATGTAAAAGATGGAAATCCACTAGATGAAGATAGTGATGATGATGGAAATAATGGTGTAACTCCACCACCCATAAGAACCACTCAACATAGTCCAAAATGGTATACAAGTACATTAATGTTAAATTGGATAGAGTTCCAAACACATCGACTACTATACCAAGGACTTATAGCATGACTTGAGGAGAGGTCAAATTAGCCTTAATGTGTATAATTGTTAAATCTATTAATCCCTCTATAGTTCTAGAATCCCTAGAGTCTAAACCTTGGAAGGATGCCATGGATGTAGAATTTCAATCATTGATGAAACATAAACATGGTATCTTGAAGACCTTATACCAAGGAATAAGCCAATTAGATGTAAATGGGTCTTCTAAACTAAGTACAATGTAGATGGTATTTTGATAAGCACAAGGACTGAGTCATAGCAAAGGGATATGTAAAAAAATAAGGCATAAATTATGAGGATACATTTGTTCCTACATCCAAGATCAAGATAATCATAATGATATTTTCTCTGGCTATCCAATTTGGATAGAGAGTCCACCAAATGGATGTAAAAATTTCCTTTCTCAATAAAGATCTACAAGAATAAGTTTACATGAAATAAATAGAAGGTTTTTTCATTTTTTTTAATGAATGAAAAATATATAAAATCATCAAATCTTTATACAATCTCAAATAGGCTCCTCAAGCCTAGTACATATAAATAGATGGGTATCTCATTCAACATGGATTCCAAAGGAGTCCCTATGATCCAAATATCTACCTCAAAAAATAATGGGTAGATATAGTGATCATTGTTGTATATGCAAATGATTTAGTCATTATTGGTAGTTTAATGAAGATGATTGATAAAACCAAGAAAGATCTTAATCAATCATTTGACATGACAAATCTTATGATTATACAATATTGTCTTGGATTAGAAGTATGGTAGAAGGAACACAACATATTTGTGTCCCAAATGAAATATGACAAGACAACATTCAAAAAAAACTGGATGATGAATAATAATAAAATTGACACACATATAGAGACAAGGTTTCAGTTGACTCGTTAGATCCATCACTGCAAGTAAATACAACTCTATATTGATAGTTGATTAAACTTCCTATTTAGTTAACATATACTAGGCTAGAAATTAGCTATGTAATTAGCTATTTTTCATGGTTCATATAGAATACAAAGATGTATCACTATAAATAATCAAAGTTAATACTAAATTATACCAAGGTTACAATGGACTTTTGCTTAAAATATAAGAGGAATGAAAATTTATTATTGACAGGATATTCAAAATTTGATCATGCAAGAAATATTGATGATAGAAAACCAACTTATAGATATGTGTTCTTTTTGAAATATAGTCATATATCCTAGGGGAGCATGAAATAAAACTTTATTTCTTGATCTTCCACTAAATTATAATAGCATGTTGCAAGAGGAACTACTTACAAACTGATATGGTTACATTGCATACTAGAATGATTGGAAGTACCATAGAAGACAACTAATCTCTTGTATTATGATAATGAGGGTATTGTAAAACTTATTCATGATATATTATTTCATGAATTAAAAAAAAAACATTGAAGTGCATGTCCATTTCATACGCAAACATGTACAATAACACAACATCTAGATTTAGTATTGCCTGACAAAAAAATAATGTGCAGATGGCTTCACTATGTCACTTACACATGACAAATTTGAGGAATTTAGAGAATATTTATCCTATTCACTTCCAAATATGTTGAATTAAGGGGGAGAATGTTAGATTAAAATAAATGGTGATTAATTCACCACATCATGTTAGTGTTAGTTTTTTATAATATGATTTAACCCAAAGACTATTTTAGGTTTATTTTTTATTTCTCCTTCATATACTATAGGAGGTTTTTTGTCTATCTTCTTGGCTATATAATAGCATATGTAATAATTCACTCTTTAGCTGAATATATTACTATTCATGCTCTATAAAATAAATAACTACAAATTATTGCCTACTCTTAAATAAGTGTAACCTGAGATTGAGCAAAGAAATAATTAAATAATACCTATACTTACCAAATGACTATCTCCATTTTTGAATAAATTTGATCGTGATTAAATGGGTTGTATTTTCTCAAAGGATAATGCAATATTATAGTATCATGTACCTATGAAGAATTATTTCTTGATTGAAAAAATATTGACTGATTAAAAAATGATTGCTTGATTTTAGATTAGATGTCGATAGATGTTAAGCATGTGAGAATGAAGGATGAAGGGTGAATTTATAGTTTTTTTGGATGGGAAGATGGATAGTTGAGATTGACTTTATTTATTTGGAAAATTTTAGTTTGTGTTAATGAGATTAGCTCACTTGATCTAAAGCTTGGATTCCTTAACCTGATTTAAAACTTATTTTATCGATTTATGATTTACTTAATTTATTTGTTTTTTTGGATGTGCAAAAATAAATCTAGGAGTTAATTGATTGCATGGACTAATGAGTGGATTGACTTCCTATTTTAATCAAGGAGTTGACTAATTGATGTCATGGATTATGACATGGGTAAGGATAATTAGTATAATTTATTTATTTATAGTAATTATGTGTGCATTGAATTAGTAAAGAATTAATTAACTAATTAAAAATGATTAGTTAACTAATTAATCATTGAGTGATAAAGTCAAATTAAATGGGGTTGTTTAATTAACATGGTGTAATTAATTAATTGACATGGTGGTGTTAGTGTGAGTTAATTAGGATACGTAGGTAATGGAATTAATGTGGATGAATAAATGTATCTATAATAAGTCTTCCCATAGACAATGAAGTTATTCATATATATTTCCACACATTCATGAGATAGATCATCAAAAAACTCTCAATACAAACATTTTAACGGTGCTAAGAGCATTACATAATCCAAATGGGAGGAATAAGTAGGTGTAATTTCCCTAAAGGCATGTAAACATGGTTTTTATTGGTCTTTTAAGGAAATTTGATCTTGTTATATCCATGAAACCATCAAGCAAAGAGAAGTATTTATTTATAGAGAATGTCAAGAACTTGATCAATGAATGGGAGGTGGAAATGATCTTTGCTTATGGTAGTGTTTAATTATTTATATTCCACTTAAGTTAACCATTTACCATTCTTATTTGGGAAAATTAAAAGTGGAGATATCAAATAGATATTATAGATGAGGTAGATAAAGCCTCCACCCATGAGTTGCTATAATCTAACTTCTACAATTTATTAGACAATAGGGTTTACTCTTCGTTATGGTTACCTAATGGGTTTGGACTCTTATTTTATGTATATATGTTGATTTCATTAATATAGGTGTATTCCTCATATATCATGGTAATCCCATGAAAACACTAATTGAATTTTTGTATCATGGTGATTAATGTTGATATTGAGGGGTCTTCCTAGTAATATGTCCTCTTGTTTGGATATGGATTGTAGACTCAATGTTCCCTATAAGAGTGATAATGAAATAATGGTGTGGTTATATTTTATGGAATGTTATAATATCATCCCTTAGGTTCAATGATTCTTATATTGGGAAGATATTTATAAATGGATAATACATGCATTCTAGGAGATTGTTTACATGTTGGTAAGCTACAAAATTATTTTTCATAATGTTGGAAGTGACTATGTCTTGCTCTCCTATTTGGAAAAAAATGGATGAATTCAATGCAAATCATGGTTTTAAGGCATCTTGGTCATCATATTCAACTTATACCCACAAATATTGTTCTACCCTAAATGAAGTTTGACTTGTTGGATGTAAAACTAAATTTTTCATGATGTTTCCATTGAAAATGAGCTTGTTCCCTAACTTGTAGCCAATGAATGAATCAGTTGTAGAACACCAAGGTTTTATTAATATTAGAGGATATCCTCTTAATTTTTATTTTAGTTTTTATATCTTGAAATGGACTAGGCGCTCCCATGAGTCTATTATGATAACAAGATCTTTGATTACCCCTTTACGGTTTATAGTAGACATATCCTCCATTTTTAGAAATATGGGGGTTTCACAAAGGTCTATAAGTCTAATTTTCATCATATTCTCCTTGGTCATGACATTAATGGTTTACCCTAATTATTTTTTTTATTTTTAATAAGTGTATCACTTATAAAAATGTCAACAATAAGGTTACATAGGCTAAAGCATATAGTTGGGATAATTTTTCCCAACATGATGTTTGTAAGTTGTCCAACCATATCTATAATATTGGGATATTTTATTCTCCAAATAGGTTTATTAAATAATATATCTAATAAAACTTTAGTTTAGATGAGAACATCCTTAATTTATTTAAATAAAGTAATTTTAACACAAAAATTCTTTAGCTAGCCTACAAATTCAAATTTGGGTTTTGACTCTTGCTTTTGAAGGTTTATTATTTCTGAAAAAAGGATGATTATTTAATCTTTCTTGTTTAGATCTCCATATACTAATCATAAAAATAATATATTTATGAGCACCTTATACATAGTGTCATTACTTACAATGGTTCTTGAGTGAAAACATTTGCACAATGACACTTTTCAACTCCTATGTATACACCCTAAAGGTTATACATGATACAATAATATTGGTTTAGGGTTTTAATGCAAAAACAAAAAAGACTCTCAAATACATTTTGTTACCTCTTGAAGTAGGCTCTACCATATTCTCCTCTTCATTATTAGTATTATTGAGTAATGGGGTATTTATAATTAAATATAGCTATTTTGAATTGAAGTGAATTAAATAAATAGAAATAAACTACTGAAAGAGATTACATTAAAACATATAAGAAATTAAATTTATAAATATAATAAATAATTTTTTTTAATTAAATAAAAATATTAACTTTGATAATGGTATGTAAGCCTAAATCAGATCTTACTTTTGATGAATGTGCAAGCTAATTTTTTATGAAAATAAAATATAAAAATCCCTCCACTATGTCACAACTAGAAATAATAGTTTGTGTTTCTCTGGGGTAGGATTGTACTACCGTGATAGGGATGCAATGTAGCCTTATTCATTGACTACAATTGCATCTTGGTTGACTATGCAACTAATGAATAACACACCACACTAAGTCAACAAAACATTAGTGCGGCCCCGTCATTGGTGACTGATAAGAGGTTACTAAATGACCTCCATCCTCTATGTATCCTCCATCCTCTAGTGATGTTACTTAGTACATAAAATCTTCAATATTATACCCACTGTCTTCATTCAATGGTTCATATTCACAATTTGATTCTTCTTCTATTATAATATTTGCTTCATTTATTTTATGTTTTCCTTTTATAAGATTAGAAGCTCGAGCTCTATAATATTGGATGTATGTCCCTTTTTCTTGCAGTAATAACACTCATGTTCTTCTCTATTTTTAGATAATTTTTTATAGGATGCAATGTAGTTTCTTCTTCTTATATATCTTCTTTAATTCTTTTCTCTTCAGCAAAAAGTTCAATAATCATATCATATAATGACTGAGAAGGCATCTATCCAAGAGTGAATACAACACTACTACATTTAGGAGGCAAACTATTTAGCAACATGGCTTTTCCATCATTATCATTAATAGGGGATTTGACTTATGATAGTTGTCTCATGAGAGATCTCAACTCATTGATATGACTTGTCATTGAAATGTCATCATTCATTTTGAGCTTAAACAACTAAAGTTTTAAATAAAAACTTGTGTTGATTAATTTTGATCCAAATAGTTTGTTTAAGTTTTCCCACATTTCATTTGTTGTTTTCTCAAGATCCACATAGTGTAATTCTAAATATAAAAGAGCTAGGCCAATAATAGCTTTGGCTTTATCATCCCTATATTTCCATTCAATTAGCTTATTTGCATCTTTAGGTGTTGTCTTGGTTCTATTTACTATTCTCCACAAGTTTTTATTCATGAATTACATTTGAATTTTGACTTTCCACATGTAAAAGTTGAGACCTATGAATTTTTATAGGGGAGTGCCCATTTTAACACTTTGAGGGATTTAATGACATAAGAATGCATTATTATTTATATTTGAACCAATATTAGAATTTAACATTTAAATAATAAAGAATTATCTAAATGCTAATACTCTAATTTTAAATACCTATTCACATGACACATTATTTTATTATTTGGATTTTCTAAAGACTAAACTATATGGAAGTAAAAATTAAAATCTAAAACTTAACTTTTGACTTTATAGGAAACATGACTTGCATGAATGAATTTAAAACAATATACATGACTTGATGAAGAACTTTGACTTGATGTAGAACTTTAAATAAATAATATTTACGACTGACTAAGGTTTTAACCAGCATTCAAAGTACATGACAATGAATGATTCATTGAATGCATGTGAGCACCAAAATAGGAGATCAAATCCATATAATAGAGATAAATAACCTAGTGTATGATAACATGGATGCCATAAAACTATTTCAGTTTGGTAAAAGTTGATAGTGAACCACTACACACATTGGGAACTTCAAAGGTCGATGGTGAAAAATTTTAAATGAGAATGAGTAGTTTGACTATTAAAGGCCCGTGTTGAAATTTAGATGGTATAGATAAGAAAAAATCCATAGTCACTATGCCAAAATGCAAAACACTTCTCCCATATATCAAAAACACATTACAAATTTGTAGATGGAGATTATTTTAATGTACATAGCATTCAAATCAAGGAATAAATATGCCTAGATCTTAGCACCAATTGAAATATATCATAGGTAAAGAAAATAAGGGTAAAATGTACATGGGAAATCACTTTTACTAGATCTGTAATGCACCCCAACCAATATGATAGGTACACATGAAGAATTAGATCTGATGACAAATCTTAATTATTATGTAGTAATTTTAATTATTGATAAGTACTCACATAGAAGCATACATTACCTTCTACAGACTCTCATAGAAGAATTAGTATGTCTTTGATACTAGTGATTAGATTCTGAAGAGCTGAAACATATTTGTATAGAGATAATAATATTCACACTATATTATTTCAGCATATATTCACGAGAAAAAATAAAGGCTACTATATAGTCATGGAGATAGTATAATAGCCTCTTAGAAAATTGAAACTAATAACCTAGAATAATAATGGGTTAAAAAAAAACTAATCATGTTAATTAATAATGTTACAAATAGAAAATCCTAACAAGACACCTATGTTTGTCTGTGAGGGTTTCTTGATTCTATGCAGGAGTTGAATGGATGTGTGGAAGAACCATAAAATATAAAACCTATTTCTTGTAGATTTACTTAATAAAAAAAATGAGGGAATATGATTAATGGAATAGTCAAGATACCCTTTGAAAAACATGGATAATTTGAGTATTGCCTACATAGCCCAAAAGGGCCTCAGGGTAATGTAGTTCTCCCTCCTAGAATGAATGTGAAAATTTTGACAATTTATAAATGGGTATAGATAGTATATTGACTTGAATTATTAACAATAGATGCACTTAAAGTATAATAAATAAATTTAAACTTGGTCTATGACTATTATAATGTAGTAGATCTTGAATTGGAAATAATAATGCTCTTTTGCTCATTGTATAGTGGTTTGAAATAAGGTTTATATATGGATTCCAAGTGAGTGCCTTGATGTGCTTTTATAGAGTATTATTTGAAATATTTACATTGATAGACATTTTATATAAGTTTTGGAAGGCCAACACTAAACATGTCTTATTCATAAAGTGACCATTGGATTGTAGGTGATAGGAGCACATCATAGGATAATATTGTGTTGTATCCTAGTCTAGCTAGTGTTATGATTTCTTAAGAAAGATAAGACTTCTAAAACTAGATTTATAAGATAGGGAAGAATAATGATGTTTATATTATGTTCTAATAATTATAATATAATTATTAGAGTAGTGAAGGATTTCATAAGTATTTTTATTATTAGAATGGTGAATGCAACAAGTAAGGTAAGGATATAAGGAATAAAATTTTGTTAAGAACTTATTGATTTAATTTAATTATCTACACCCTACCCTAATTCCTTTATTCTATTGATTCATGAAGTGAAATTACTATATTAAAGGAGATGTGAACCTAAGTGTGTATACACACTTTGTATTTTGATGTGAAGCTTGATTTCATAGGGTTTTTCTATGCAAAAACCTTCAAGAATGCCACTGAAAGTAGTTATTGTCCATATTTCAAAATTGAAAATATTGAACTTGAATTTGGAATTTGACAAGAGAGAAAGGAAATAATTCACTAAAATAGTATGCAAGATAACTATCTTGTAACTTATAAATGGTAAAGTTTGTATGCCCCCTTGCTGAGGCATTTTGGATAATTTTGTACTTGTGAAAAGTTGAGAGTGATCAAGTGTTATTTTTTTTAATTTTTTTGATAAGATTATAAGACCTCAAATAGGACTAGACCTTCCTCACAAATATTCATTTCATAAATTGATTTTGTCTGCAACCTTAGCTAAGTGTCTTCCTTTAATAACAAGGTAATGGTTGAGAGTTGTGACTTCATACTCTTAAAGTTAGTCATATTTTTTTTGTAACAACTCTAAGAATCAATTCTCTATCCCTTTTTATGTGATTTGAGATAGATAATTTATTATTAGAGTTGTTATAAAAAAAATTATGACTAAATTTGAGAGTATGGAGTCGCAACTCTCAACCATTACCTTTCTCTTAAAGGAAGAAACTTCGCTAAGGTTGTAGATAAAATCAATTTATGAGGAAGGTCTAGTCCTATTAGAACACAAGACTCAGAATGGAAACATAGACTTTCATTATTGATCTTTAGTAGTTTTCATATCTACACAATATAGGGTAACTCCACGTATATCTTATTAGATATAATACTAATTTATTATCATTAACCTCTAGACATACTTGATCATAGATTTGGTCCCACTCTAGAAATAATTTTCATTATTGACCATAGAGAGAAGAGTCTCGCTCTATATCAAAGTTGGTCCCACTAAGAGATTGTGAGAATAGAACTATGAGCATGTTAAGTGAGGTATGTGTAATCTTTGTAAAACTAATAAAGATCAATAATGAAATTCTATGTTTCCATAAGCTAAGAGATTGTGAGAGGAGAGCTATGAGCATGTTAAGTGAGGTGTGTGTAATCTTTGTAAAACTACTAAAGACCAATAATGAAAGCCTATGTTTCCATTTTGAGTCTTGTGATCAAGTATGTCTAAAGGTTAATGAAAATACACTAGTATTATGTCTTATAAGATATACTTGGGGTTACCCTATATTGTAGAAATATAAAAACTAAATATTTAAATAAGGATGGTCTTGTAAATTTGAAAAATATCAATCAAGGTTGAATGGATATACAAAGGGTCATATTCACCATCTCACAATCAAAGAAGAGTCTAGCTCCATATCAGATTTGGTACCACTCTGAGATTGTGAGAACAGAGCTATGAGCATGTTAAGTGAGGTGTGTGTAATATTGTTAAAACTACTAAAGATCAATAATGAAAGTCTATGCTTTCATAAATTGAAGCTATATCTATACATAGATTATGAGAGTAGTTGTAAAGACTCAGAATGAAAACACAGACTTTCATTATTGATATTTAGTATTTTTACAAAGATTACACACACCTCATATAACATGCTCATAGCTCTACTCTCACAATATCTCATCTTATGGAAACACATACTTTCATTATTGATCTTGAGTATTTTTACTAATATTACACACACCTCACTTAACATGCTCATACCTTTGATCTCATAATTTCTCAATGGGACCAACTCTGATATGTAATTAGACTCTTCTCTCCACTAAATATTTAGTTTTTGTATCTACTCTTGATGGATTAGAGAGAGGAGGAATTGAGAAAATAGAAAAAAATTAACTAAGTCCATATGCTCTTGATGAATTAGCATTCTTGAAGATGTTGAGTCATGATCTTATCAAAAAGGCATAATTTCAAAAGGCTTTTGAAATGAATTTAAAGCTCCATGATCTTTATCTGGAAACCAAGTCATCATCTAAGGACTCCATGCCACCTCTACTTGATATGTCATGAGAACAAATACTTTATCTGTTGAAATTGACAAATATGTTTGGTTTATTTTGAGTGGTTAGATGTCTGTATTTATATCACAATATCTAAGCACATATCTATTCATATATTGAAAACCAATCATATTATTGGTTTTCTTATAGTTACCCTATTTATAGAAAGCTCATAGGCTACATAGTCTTGCTCTAAACTATATTAGGTTTAAACCTATTCTACCTTTGTGCATATTAGAAGCCATGAACTCAATACACATGATGACCTTCTTTAAATAATAATGGACGTAGTCCATATGTTCTATATTTATGAAATAGAGTTTTGAATTAAATCTTAGTGACACCTTCAAGCTTGAAATAATCATTCTAGCTTCATCTAGATCATATTTAAACTCGACTCTCTATGTATTTTCCTACCTATGTTTAAAAAATTGCCCTATCAACATCTATCAAAAGATTTTTGAGATTTCTCTCATTCATTAGTTTTCAATATCAACATGCCCTATTTAAATCTTTTGACCTTTCGATAAACCATTGATCTTCCTGTGCAAATATGTCCATGAGCCATTGATCCTTTGCTAGGACCCACTAACTTTTGACACTTGTCTTCTTTGTATTCATCATCAAGATCCTCTGACCCTTTCAAATTATCTCACTCAATCGATATTGATGTATGATTAAATTCATTCCATTTATCAATTTGGGACCTACTACACTATCAGGGTGCCTCACTCCATTGGATCTAGTTGCACATTTGAACATTGATCCTCAGATCTACTTACCTTTTGAAATTTAATGGATATTTATTATGTCTTAAAATTGATGTCTATGTGCCCATTATTTGACATCTACATGGATGTATTTGATGCCCTATAAATCATCAAATTTAAATTTTCATAATTTCTACTTGATATTTATTTTGATGTTCATGTGAATGTCAATGACATCTTGTAGACTATATTTGACATCTCGCAACAACTATTATCTGAATTTTAATTTTAATAACATTGATTGTGAGATGGTGAATATGATCCTTTCTATATCCATTCAACCTTGATTGATATTTTTTAAATATACAAGACCAAAATTCTCTAAATATTTAGTTTTTTATCTATATAATATACAATAACTCCAAGTATATCTTATAATACATAATACTAATTTATTATCATTAACCTCTAGACATACTTGATCATAAGACTCAGAATCGAAACATAGACTTTCATTATTGATCTTTAGTAGTTTTACAAAGATTACACACACCTCACTTAACATGCCCATAGATTTGCTCTCACAATCTCTCAACTTCTTCTAACTCTAATATGGAGCTAGACTCTTCTCTCCCCACTTGATTGATCCTCCCTTACTTTGCATTACATGATTACTATGTCTCTCCAATGCTCATAGATCTGATTAATATTTAATGATTATTATCACTATCAATGTTTTAATTATTTTCTTAAAAATATGAGATCTTCATTATTGATCTTTTATTAGAACACAAGACTCAAAATGGAAACACAAAATTTCACTATTGATCTTTATTAATTTTACAAAGATTACATACACCTCACTTAACATGCTCATTTATCTACTCTCACAATCTCTCAGCTTATGCAAACATAGATTTTAATTATTGATCTTTAGTAGTTTTACAAAGATTACACACACCTCACTTAAAATGATCATAGATTTGCTCTCAATGTATCCTTTATTAGAACACAAGACTCAAAATGGAAACATAGACTTTAATTATTTATCTTTAGTAGTTTTAAAAATATTACACACACCTCACTTAACATGCTCATAGATCTGATATCACAATCTATCTACAAAATTGAGAGTGATCAAGTCTTAGTTTTCATAAAATAATTAGAACCCTTGAGTTGGAAACATTGTATGCTCAAAATCTCATTGATTACTATGTAAAATATTTGAAGGGGTGAAACCAATAAATGTTGTTCATTAAAGTGTAACCATAGACATTGAGTATCACTATATTGTAATGTAATCCACTTGAAAAATGAAGAGAGAGTTAAACTATAAAATTTAGATTGCTAAATTAAAACCATATATGTTGAGTGTTACTAGAATTTAATCTAGCCCACTTGTAAAATGAGATAATTCTGACCATTGAAAATGAATCTAGATTATGTCTTTAACTCATTAAAACTTTGAAACCGTGAATATAAATATTTGAAAAATTTTAAGTAGTAAAAATAAAATTAATTAATATCATTCCCACTTTACTATATTTATATTGTATAGATTTTAAATTGAACATGTGATTATTTTTTCACATGTGCATCTGTGCTCAAGTAACTCTGTAAGAGTGGATTTCAAATATATGCCATATGCCTTCATAGTCTAAAAATTATGAACCATATTTATAGTATGAATACTATATTCTATCATAAAAATTATATTTTTACACATTAGGAATAACTTTTATGCCCCTTTTTGAGATGAGAGACATCTCATGTAAGACACATATCTCAACAAAAAATTCATAGAAGATGTGAAAGATTTAATAATGTAGTATCATTTGAATATTTGAACTATATTAAAACATACAATAAATATAACATTTAATTTCATATGAAATATTTAAATCATATAATTAGAATTTTCATGATGTGTATCATGGAACCAAAGTAAAAGTAAGGAGTAGTATCAATGCATGATATAAATCATGGCATCATAGTAATAAGTAATGAAAATATAATAATGTATAAAAATGTCAAATAATTTGTATATAATATCACATAGGGTGAAAAGGATCTCATACAAAGGACATAGGAATGTCGCCATTAAAACACAACGCTAATGGTTCACACACAATGGAATGAGGAGTTTTTACAAGAAAATAACACATATATGTTGCACAAATATGTCCAAGGGCTGCATATAATATTCAAGAAGGTTATAACTTATCATATAGTAAAGTAATCATTTGCAAAGAAACATAACACAAATGAAGTTAATGTTCTTTAACCATATGTATCAATGTCAATGTTATCCAATAGTATATCCATGTAGCATAGTGTAAATGAAGAGTGAGTAAAAATACATTTGTATGATATATAATTAAACATGGTAGAAAGGGTTTCAAATATATACAACCTATAAAAGTGTTCATAGGGAATGAAGAGATGCTCCCAACTTAGCAATGTTATTGGTAAAAGGGAAGTCTGACATTGATAAACCATGTAATCTATGTTTGTAATGTATCACACATACATACCTATTGGAAAGTAATGTTTATTTAAATATAAATTAAATATTCTATCTACTTGACATAATATAGATGACATATGAATAAAAAGTAAACTAATAACATAACAAAATTCATGGAAATCTTTATTTTAATTTTTTGTAACTATTTTCATGTTTTTTTTATTTTTTGAATTTATATGATTTTTTTAATGTTTTCCATATTTGGATGTTTTTAAAAAGTTTTTAATATTTTATTATTTTAATAATAAATGTGAACATGTTTTTATAATTTTATAATTTTTACATAAAAAAATTAGAATTCAAAACTATTGCAAAGAAAAAATATAAACCTAGGTATAGTAACGACATAAATCCCTGATGTTCATTGATTTTTGATAGGTTTACCCTAAAGTGTAGCTAAGAGATAAGATCATGTAATTAGATTTTTATTAATTATAAATGGACCCAACTAATTGGGATAAAATTTTCTTATGGATTCTATTTCAACATTTGTATTCTTTTGATATTATTTAAGTACAAGATGACCAATTTATAAATCACGATCATGAATTATATTGCCACATTCTTGTTTAATATGTGTTTAATAATATTTTAAATTTTCAAGACCCTGTATCCATTTTTTATCCAAAATTTCCAATATGTGTAGACATTTTTCTCGATATTCATTATCTTTTATAATGTCCTTTAATGTTACTCATAAAGAGGGTATGCATATCTCAAAAGGGATTTTATCCTTAGTTCCATAAACTAGAGTAAGACATAGCTTTTGTTGGGGTGCATAGACATGTACAATATTCCTAAAGAGCATAAATGATTTGATTATGTTAGTTTGTACCATTTTTTGAAATATTCTTGCTCAATATTTTATTAATTATTTTATTAGTGGCCTCAACTTGAACATTTCATTTTGGGTAGTAAGGAGTAGAGAAATTATGACAGATTTTGAACTTATATCATTTCTATATTGAAATTCAGACTTGATTAATGACAAGTTTCAAATCATTATATACATTTAAAGCTTAAAAAGTTTCAATAGAGATCACTTTCAATATAGAAATGAGATTTTATTTTTAAGACTTGATTAATGACAAGTTTCAAATCATTATATGAACGCAAATATTTGATGTGTGTATTATGTGTTGTTAGAAAATATATGATTGGAGATTCATATTCTACCATGTTATCTATGCATGAAAATCATAAATTAAAATAAAAATGAATGTTAGACCATGGGGATTAATAAACTCAATTATTTCCCTAGAACCTACAACACATTTAGATCCATCAAAATGCATGGTCCATGTGTCATTATTGACATCATAAGAAATAAATTCATCTTGAAATTTAGCATTAGTTGGTGATAGATCCTATATGGAGAAACAACTAATTGATCTTCAATAACTTTCCCTTTAAGATAATTTTGTGAGATAAATTATAAATCAAACTTCCTAACAAACATTACCCACTTTGTTATATGGCCTAATAGATGGGGTTTAGATATGAGATATCAAAGTGGATAAGTCTTATTGATGACATGAGTCTCATTAGTAAGAAGATAATGCCATAGTTTTTTCATGGAGAAAAAAATGACCAACCATAGCTTTTTTATGGCAGTATAATTTTTATCATAATAAATAAACATGTGGCTAATGTAGTAAATGTCATGCCCATGATGATTTTCATTATGTTATGCAAGTAAATAATGAAAAATATGATCAATGACTGTAATGTATAGTAAGAAGGGTTCATATGGAATGGAAAGCATAAGGACATGTGAGTTAAGAAGATATTCCTTAATTACATCAAAAGGTTGATGACAAGATTTGTCCAATTCAAATTTGGAATCTTTATTAAGAAACATTGTAATGGTTATTATTTTATCTTTCAATTGACCTATAAAGTTTCATATATATTATAGATAACCTTGTAAACATCAAAGTTGATTTAAATTACTTGATGGTGGCATATTAAGTATAGATTTGACTTTATGGGGCTCAACTTTAATACATCATTGAAAAATGATAATAAATATAGATTTTAATTTATTGGGATAAACTTCAATATATCATTGAGAAATGATAAAACCCAAAACTTTTCCTAATGTCATTTCAAAGACATATTTTTTCAAATTAAACATAGATTATATTATCTCAATCTTTCAAATATTTATCATAAATCAAGAGTGTGGTATTGTCAATGTTTTTATTTGGCTAATAAATGATCAACATAATATTTAATTATTTGATGTATGTAATCATCAAAAATATGTGTCATATCTTGTTGATAAGTTTCTTCTACATTTTTTAATCCAAAGGCATGAATTTATAACAAAATCTCCCCCATGGTGTAATACATGATGTATTTTCTTGATCTGTAGGATTAATCATGATTTTTTTATATCTAGAAAAATCATCCATAAATGAAAACATTTCATAACATGTTATAAAATCTACAGTCATATATATATTTGGTAATGTAAAATCATGTTTAGGACTAGCCTTATTTAAAATGTAACAATTTTTGAAACATTATACATCTCCATTATGATTTATTATGGGAATGATATTAGTAACCCATTTAGGATAATCAATAGATTTAATTAAGTGAACATATAAAATTATAATAGAATATTATGCATTACCAAATCTATTTTTGGGTGTATTTTAATGTTTTTGCTTGACTAGTTTAGTGACCAAATATAATAGAATATTATGCATTACCATTATTGTGTTAATTCCAGGCATAGATTTATATGCTCATGAAAATATTAATGGATATTCATGTAAATATTATCAAATGTATTTTGATTCATCCTCTTTTAGTGTGGACACTAATAAGACCGACTGAGTATCTTTGTTAGTGCCATAATGAATTCAACTATTTCCTCATTAAGTAATTTTGATTACTCCCACATATGGTGTTGCAGGAATAGTATTGGGGTCATATCATTGTTTTTTTTTTTCAAGACAATCATCATTTTCACAAAAAATATGCATGTGCATTTGTTTCAAAAAGAAATATTTTACTGTGGTGGAAAGAAGGAAGATATTCATATGCACCTAGATATTCCAAAAGGGAATCATCATTTTAAAATTCATCCAATGTAATTTTTTTTGTTGAGATCATGTTTTAAATGATCTCAACATATACTAATGATGATTAAGAAAAATTATTGACTTCATCATCATGTTCAATATGCATATTAGATATAATTATGAACATGGAAGGTTGCTTGACTTGACTAATTTCATGAGAGCTGAAATTGGCATTACATCTAATACCTACTCGACCTTCATTATAGAAATAAATAATATGATTGATAATACCTTGGAACATTTTTTCCCACTCCTTATCTAGTGTTGAACTCATACTTTTGTACGTATTTAAATACAAAATCATATTAATTAAAATAAATCTTTTCTAGTAGAGGGATTGTCATAGATGAAATCTCTAAGGATTTTTTCAAGATTTTGAATAGAATTTTTATATGGAAACCAATAGGATGAGATATACACATGGGTGGACAAAATCACTTTGAAATAAATTTGAAACCTGCTAAGTAAGGATAACGGATTGGTAATCCAAAAAAAATGTTTTATTGTAACCCTTTCCACTACATACTACCATTGAATAGAAGAGAAAGCTTGGAATGCAAGAGGTATACCTAAAAATTTAAATATCTCATCAATCTCAAACCATTTTTACTCATGAGGAATCACCTAGAGAGAGGAAGTAAGGAAGGATTGCTTATGGTATTGAGTATTTAACCATTGAATGGAAGATCTAGAGGTAAGACTAAAGATATCAAGACAATGCATCACATTGGCAATATTAGCTTCATCCTCAATGAGAGTGATAAGGGATTCAACCATTAAAAGAACATTGACAAGATAAAGAGATTAATCATCAGGTAAATATATACCCTAGACAAGACTTTGATATTGAGCATTGGTTAAAAGATATAGAAAAAAATTAATAGTAAGAATATATAAAACAATTTTCAATGAGCAACCTTTCCGAATTGATTTGAAAAAGCCAAATTATTTGGATATGACACAATTAATGAAAAGTAAGGAAAATTTATTTGAAAAAAACATTCAAACTTATTGAAATAAATTAGGAATAAATCTTAGGGTTTTTAACATTTCTAGAATAAAGGTCCATTCAATTCTAGCAAACATTTTATTGAAATCAATTTTGATAAAGATAACCCTTTAATTAGAATGATGAGCCCATTCCACACCCTAACACACTATAATGAAATTTTTCATAATACATATACCCTAAATGAAACCAATTTATTGAGGTTGAATAATCAAACACAAAAGGTGGTGAAGACAAAATAGTAACACTTTGGTAATGATCTTTCAAGATATGTAGATTAGGGTAATGGTCTACTAATTGAATATTAATTTAGGGTCACCTTGCTTTGATATATAATTGATTTTCCATTTATTAATGTTAGTTCCCAAGGAATGGGTGTGGAAGGATTCAAATTAAATTTGATATAAGTCTATTCTAATAGCATCCCATATTTTTTTTATAGAATTCATAGGTAAATCCATCACAACTAAGAGATTTATCATTGGCCATTTGCATAAATACCTCATGAATATCTTCGATGAAAATTTGACTATCACACACAACTCTTTCAGTAGGAGATAGCTTATTAGGACTAACCAATATACATTGATCAAGGGCTTGTTATCACTCTATGAAAGGCTCCTAGGCTATAAAGACTTGTTGACAATGCTACATAAAGGCTTGGATCATATATAAAAATTTAATAATTGACCAACATCGTAAATGTATTTAATATGTTGAGTAACATGATTAGATTTGATAATTTGAAAAAAAATTGATACTTTGTCACCCACCTTGAGCCAATGAAACTGTGTTCAAATTTGAGCCCCTTAAACATTTTAATTATTTAAAAATTGAATGTGTTTTATCAATTATGCCACATGTATTTAAAAAGGCTCATATAAGGGGTTTTTATCAATAGACTCCACTACATAACTCAAATTTTAGAAGGTGTCAAAATAAGAAAAAAAATCATATTTTGGACATATAATGTCCACAAATTTAGATAAATCTAGCTTTGTGAGTGAGAACATTAAATAACCACTGGAGCTAATTCAAATGCTTAGTTGGCTGGGGGAATAATATCCAAAATTAGAGAATGTGTGTTATAGTAGGACCATGCTCTAATAATTTCATAATCATAAAAAAATCAAGTTTTTAGATTTTGGACCACTTGAATTATCGATTGATGTGAAATATGATGGGAAAGTGGTCAAAAAGGATAAAATATAACATGGATTCAATTAGAAATTTATAAATATTATCAAATGATAAGTATAGTTGCATGGATACTAAGTGTAAAAAACTTTAAACATGAGATTATGAGTGGTTTTTGGATCATAAAACCCATATTTATTTCACATGAAAACCCAAGCTTCCCTTTCACTAGTTATCCAATGCATTAGAATATGATTGATCTTGTCAATAAGCTTCTAGATGATATTAAAGTTGCCACAAATCACCCATTTGGCATCTGGGAGTTCTTTGGAAATCCACTACCATAAATTCATCCTTTCATGAGAATCATTTGAGTCATACACATTAATGATACTAAAATAATGGTTATCAATATTTAAAAGTGCCCATATGACACTATATGAAGGGTTAGAACCAGAGTTCACATAATAGGCATGCCACTTTAGATTAAAAAAAATTGTAATGACTCCACCATGACATGGGTCATGATTAATTTGTAGAATAATGCTATTTGAATAACTTTACTGATAACACAAAGGAGTAAATCCACCACATTAACTTCTTGAAGGTAGATGTTATCCATTTATGCAATCTTTTTCCAAAAATATTGTACAATATACTTATGAATTGAGTCTATTAGACCCCAAACACTCCATGAAAACAAGCATAGATTATGGGCATCGAGAGACATATGATTATAATCTAAACCCTCTATGGATTCATATCAAATTTTGAATAATTACATATTATTAGAATTCATAAAGTCATGAAGTTCAAACAATTGTATTTCAACATAATATTTCACATACTCTTCATCCTCTATAATCTTTATAATATGAGGGATATGAGAGCAAGCTAGATATTCCCAAGAAGGAATAAAAGATCACTTTTTTGTTCTTGGATAGAAAAAAAATATTTGGAGGGAGAGTGAAGGAATCGGGGTAAATATATGTGAGGGTGTGGTGATAAGAAACTTGTGAGCTATAAATTACATTAGCAACCATGGTGGAGGTATAAAATATAGGTTTTGTTGTTTTAAATTCAATATGCACAAGCTCCTTAGCATGATAAGTTAATTAATATCATCCCCTATAATTTGATTAGTTCACAATGACACTTGAGATGTGAAATAGATAATGGCTTGGTATTGATAATAGGGTTTGATTGGCAATACCTTTTTTATAGTTATTTTTTTATCCCTTGATAATTTTACACCTATCTTTCTAAGTACTCATAGTGTCATCAAAATAAGACATAAGTATTGGCATATTATGAGTAAAATAAAAATGGAAACATTTAATATTATGGTATTTGGTTTGAAAATGAAAGTAAGTATTGTGTAAGTTGATATACAGAACCTATTAAGAGTTATGAGAGTCTCCAACTTATTTCTCAAAAAAATCCTTGAGTTATTTATAAAAATTTACTTTTATATAAACCCATTTGGGGAAGAGATTAATAAAATATCTAAGTCTCATAGAAAACACACATGCCCAATGTAATCCATGATTTGGTTCTTAAAATTCTAACAATGCATAGGAAACTGAGGTAACTCGACCTAGATAGGGACTTTGGGAGAAAATTTCTCAAAAATAACAATGTTCCTAGTCAAGGGTGATAGGACCATAATGGATTTTTGAATATAAAATTTGGTATATTTATTCATAATCATACATGCATGGATAAGGTTATCAAAACACAAGATGAAAAACCCTTGATCATGTTTAAGATGCTTTCAAGCTTAATTCTAAGAGCATTCCAAGTAGAATGCGCCCAATTTTAAAAATAATTTTAGAGGAATCCATCCAAAAAATACTCTATTAAAAAAAACTAATCCAACCACTAACAAGCATAATTAAATTTAAGAATATGTAAAATAATAATAAATTGAGAGTTTGTACCTTATGGTATACTTTGGGTAAAAAATTCATCGATTACTGAAAAGGGCATGCCATTACTTGGAGCTACACCTTATTCCTTTGTGGCTTCAAAAAATGGACAAAGAGGAAAGGAAGTAATAAAATAGGCTAAGCTCACCCTAAGGTGAGTTTCCCTAAGGGTAAACAAATGTGATCACCCCATAGGATCTAGAAAGGACCATAGTGTGAAAGGTGCAAAAATAGTGAAAAGACAATGGTGGTGTACATAAGTGAAATCCTAGAAGAGCATTTTTTAACTGTGAACTTTTTTAAAATCATAACTATCTCTTTTAATTTTATTCAATGATTACTCTTCATGATAATTAAATTAAAATAATGATTTCTAAAATTTGATAAATATTTGGATGTGTCAAGTGTAGTTTATTGATTATTTTGTATATAATTTCTCGTTAATAAATTATACAAAAAAATTATTTTGTCTCTTTTGACGTTTGAATGGTTAGTAGATAGTTATTTTTATCTATCGATGTTTACATTGCATTCCCTTTGTGAAATTTATAATAATTAAAATATTTAAAATAAAATAAAGATATGCCAATATGTTTAAGGTTTCAAAATAAATTATATAATATTTACCACCCCTATAGAATCCATTATACTTTTAGCCACCAAAAATGTATTTTAAGATTTAAAAAATAAAACAATACTTGAATAGTTTTTTTACTATAAATTTATTATTTTTTGTATATATTTTCATGTTTTTATAAATGTTTGACAAGCAACAAAAAATATGCATGTACCAAGTACAATAAATTTCTAATATGCAGGGTTTCATACTACCCTCCCCCCACCCACACACATAATGTTTCAAGCTATAACGAATAAATTAGTATGAAATAAATTAAAGTTGATTTCAAAAAAAATTAATTTTTCAAATTAATTTAGAAATAATTATTCAATACAATATAATATCATATATATGTTCAATGACATTATAAACCTAAAAGATAAATAAAACATGTAATAGATAAATAAAACATAGGATTTAATAGTCCCTTATTTTTTGATTGATTATATAAAAAAAAATAAAATAAATGATATATCTAACATAAACATTCTTATAAACCCCATTGGATTGTATATAATACTTGGACATCACAAGTTAATTGAAATTCAAAAATTATAATTTCACATTATGATTTGTAAAAAATAATCATTCTTATTATAAAAAAATATAATAATTGAGATATTTAAAATTAAATATAAATATATCAATACATTCAATGTTTCCAAATCAATCATACAATATTTACCACCCCCTATATAATCCATTATACCTTTAGTCACAATTTTAATTTTTAGAAGTAAGAAAAATAAAACAAGGATTAAATAAGTGTGATACTTATTATTTATATCCACTAAGTATAGATCACATGCAAGCTACATTATCTTTTAATAAATAATGTAAAAAATAATCAATTAAATAATTTTTTTATTTACAAGAGATAAAATTTCCAAATGAATGATTAAATGATTAACAATCAAGTCACTACATTTAAAATATCTAAATATTGATATCATATTTTAACAAAATCATTAAATTTAATCAATGAAAAAAATACTTGATATAACATGAGATTCAATTTTAATAAAGTAATATAAATATGAAAAATAATAATTTAAAATAATAAATAAATAAAACATGTAATAAAAATTTAGTTAAAGCTTAATAAAATTAATATATTCAATAAATAGAATCAAACATTTTTGAAATTAACATATTTATCAGTTTAATTATATAGGCATGATATCCTCATTAGAAAACTTTAATAAACCTTGTTTGATCATAGTCTACCATCCAACATGGGAAGTTTCAGTGAGGTTTCATCTTGGAAATAATACCATCAACATAAATCAATTATTGGCTTCAATGAAGGTGCATTTGCTGAAATTTTGATTTACGTAAATAATGCCATTCATTTCTATTGAGTGATCATACCTTAATTTATTACAAATAAAAAATCTACAATGAAATATTTAATCATTGTTTTTAACGTGATCACATTAAAAAATAATCACATCCTTAATATAAAATTTACTTTAAAGAAATAAAGTATAGATATTTGAAGTGAAAAATTAATAAATTAAATAGACAATAAATATTTATATAGAATTAAAAAAATAGACCTAGAATAAAATGAAATTTTCAAATTATGGAAAAGCATGATTGTGATGTACGATGTAACATAAATTAGGGTTTTAAACCCAAAATTTGTTTAGACAATAGAAAAGAATCATATGGTGGATACATAGGATTTCAACATAGTATTTACAAATCCTAAATTAGCTACAATGATTCTTGGTGCACAATAGGAGAATATGGTGGAAAAATAGGTATAAACCCTATAATATTCAACCAATAAGGTGCATGGGTGGTGGTAGGGGTCCTAATTCATATTTTGGGGGTAATTACATTAGCACAGAATGTACAACTATAGGGGATGGGAAAATTGAAGGAGGGAGTTATGCAAAATTTTCCATGAAGCTTGATATAGTGATAGTGAAGATAGAGTCATGGCAAGTGGCTCTTAACTATATTGATGTGATAACTTGGATAGAGAAGAAAAAGGTTTCAGAGGTGAAGTCTTTAGGTGAAATGAAGACCATCCCTTTAGTATCTTATGGGGATGAGGCACTCAAGGATGTGATAAAAAATGAGGAATGGTTTATAGCTAGAGGAGTATCTTTAAGTTTGGAAGCTTTTGGACAAGCCTACCTACATTCACAAATAGATATTTGATGTGCAATGACAATTAATAGAAGGTAATTTAGATAATTATCCCCATGTTGGGGGTTTTTTCATTATGATTTTATATTTCCTTGAAGATCAAAATAAGGTTCTCCAAGATTAGATTTGGATCTGGGATAGACATTTTCTCTTTATGAAGTTATGGTTCCCATCTTTCAACCATATTATAGAATTACTCAACACCATGCCTATTTGGGTTCAGATGTCATACCTTCCTCTCTTGTTCTAACTTGAATCATACCTTTAAGCTATTGGTAATACCCTAGGTAAGCTACTGATGGTGGATGGTGCTATAATCAAAATTTTTCACACCACTTTTTCACGTATCCTAGTCTACATAGATATCTTTATTTATATTTCATCTAATATCAAGTTCAAATTTAAAGGCCTTTATTGGTACTACACCCTCAATTTTGAAGGTTTAACATTCCAATTTTTTGGGTTCTTTGAGATAGGCCATTTGGTTTCAAGTTATTGAAGCTCCAAGCAAAAGGTAGAATATTGTTCATGGAAGGATTCCTTTCTTGCTTATATTTTAGTTTTTAATCGAGGTAGTAGTTGTACTAATGGGTGAGAAAAATTCTACTAAGATTCATGATATGATTTGCTTTCTTTGTTTAACCAATTTTGAGGTGAATATTAGTGAGTTTGGTGGTACCTTAGTGGTTCCAATTTCTTCTTGTGGTTTACATCCCCTCAAATAAATCAAATTTAACATTCCTATCATCCATGATTTAGGAGATTATAATGGTAGAGAGGACTCGATGGTAGTGTGTAAAAATAAAAAAGGTTAAATCATCCCTGAACCATCCACCATGCTGCTTTACTCTTATAAGGATGATGTTGAGAGAGGTTCTTGAGGGTTTCAAATATTGTTATAGTGGTTATGTAGAAAAAATATGGTGCACTTTTTGGACCCTATTTGAGTTTAGTTTTAGGTGTTTTATCATTTCGGATTTGTCTCCCAAGGGGTCAGTTAAGTTTATTTTTAGGTTGGTTGCCACTTTTGGATAGTTTTTTTCTAGTTGTGTGGACTTGTTCCCCTTATTGATATATCATGGATTTTTATCTGATATGGTCAAAGTTTCTTGTAATTATGTTCTTTTTAACAAATGGAGAGGGACCCATCAATATTAATTTACCGTTTAGAAAAATAAAACAAAATTCAACCTTGCAATTAAAGCTTAAAGGTAAATTTGTGTACCATTATCCCAAAATAGAAATAAAGCATGAGAAAAAAATCATATTACAAAGTTGGTTTTATTGAATGCACACAAATCTAAGATACTACTCTAGACACAATCAATTTATCACAAAATTTAACAATTTACCTATATAATTTTCCTACCCAATGAATTCAAACCAATGCTAAATTTATTGTCAAAAATAAAAAGAAAAAAGTAAATTAATTAAAATAAATTTTAATTCAAACCAATGCTAAGTTTATTGTCAAAAATAAAAAGAAAAAAGTAAATTAATTAAAATAAATTTTATACTCCTTATTTCCATAATGTCTAGTAACCATTATAATTAATAATATTACATTTTCTTTTGATGAATAATTTGTATGAGGCATTTATAAAAGCTACTTATGGGTTAATAAAATGTCAAGAGAATCTCTACATCTTGATGCACACGTTAAAACCTAACACACAAAAATTATTATAATTCATTTTCAAAACAAACTTCTCATTGACAAAAAATTTATCATAATAAATGAATAAAATAAACCAAGCAAAAAAATAAAATTTCAAGATTGCAATTCAATCTTAATGGTAAATAATTATACCTTTAACCTCCTTCCTTCCCCCCTACAAAAAAAGACATCTCACCAAATTGGTTTTATTGAATACACTTCAATACAAATCCCTATTCTAGACACAACTTGTTATATGCCAAAATATTCCACCCAAAGCATTCAAACTAGCATTAAAATTCTTACCATATATTACAATAAAAAATAAAACCTACAAAAAAATCATAATTTTAGATCAATGGATAAACTGACTCTGCATAAATAGAATTCAATAGAACAACACAACATTGAATAACATTATGTATTTGTGACATGTTTTTATACAACACATAGAGAAAGGTTTCTCATAGGTTATTAACACATGAATAAAATATTTGTATCCTCATGTGTACATTAGAATCCAAAAAAAAAAAAAATTATTTGTGTGAAAACATTACCATCGATGAAAAATGTATCAATATCATTATTATGTGATAAACATTTAGGAGGTTAGTCAATGAGTCCAATAGGTGACCTATATTTATTATACAAAATAATATATAGCTCTATGAAATATAATATTATGTTACTATATATATTATGTTATATAATAAAAATATTAATATTATATAACTATATAGTTATATTAGCATTAGTTATGATACAATATTATTTAATATTATGTTATATAATAGGCAACCAACAACTTTTGAGTCAAGCATCAACTACAATAAAAGGAATTAACACATGCACATGTCCTTATGGACACAAAGGAAAATACTATAAAAAGGTCTAAAACAGGTTTCACTAGAATACTAGGGCCAACATAAGAGTTTTGCCCCCCCAAAAGCTTATAATAATACAAAGAAGCATTGTATACCCAAGAAGAAGTCAATGGAAATATATGTGGTTTTCAAAACATAGGCCAACATCAAAATGATAAGATAGGGATTTGGTAAAAATAAGAACACAACCGTACAAACATGTAAAATATTTTTTTAGAAGAAAAAATGTTTTTACTAGGTAGGATAAGTATTGGGTAGCCATAAATAATGATGAACGATTGATATAATCTTCAAAATTAAAAATTAAAAAACGATTCACTATAATATCCATATTCCAACATCTTATGCATATTATTGATCAGATACAAAATGCAAGGCTCAATGTATAAAGTGAACACCTATTGACATAATTTAATTAAATTAAATATAACATAGTTATTATTATGTTCATAAGGCCCACATGGAATATACCTCCCATGTATAAAGGTAGAAATGGTTTGTAAAATCAAGCTCATGTGTATCCTCACTCATTTTATATGTTGAGGATTTAAACTTATTATACCCTATTTTGATCATGAGAAACTTTATTAGGTAAGAATATAATTAACTATTAAGATTATAATATATTAAAATTAAAAATGAATAGAAAATTTATAGGGTGTAACCTATTTGACAACTAAATTTGATAAATATAGAAATTAAAATATAAGTTAATATACTTAGCTCTATCATATTTTCTATAGTATTTAGACATGTGGTAGGTGGCAGGAAGAATGACAAGTTGTAGTATGAGTCATTTAGGTCAAGGTCTAGAACTCAACATGTGCTCAAACTATACCATCAACCTTAGGTTGGTACCATCCATATAATATTTTTCTAGTTTGTGTGAATCTAGGAATTTTACTCAAGAGAGGATGCTTAGTATGGTGTTAGTTTCAAAATGAAAACAAAATAAAATAAACACACTAACTAGCATAACATCTCTAGAACTAGACACAATGAAGAGCTTAGTTAACAAACATGAATAAAAACAAAAACAAAAATTATTATTAAAAAAAAAAAACTCTCTTTTTCCTTCTTTGGATGCTCCAAAATCCTTGTTGTAGTGGCTTTCTTGGCTTGTGCTCATGAAGTCTTCATCAAAGGAGGCTTGGCTATCTCCTCTTCTCCTTATCACCTTTGGCTTTTGGCTTGGCTTGGAATCAATTTATCATGGTAACACTAATTTAAATGGATTTTATAATCATTTGTACATTATAACTTTGCACCAAAATAGATTAGAAATGATGTTCATGGCCTCTCTATTTATAGATTTTTTAGAATGTCTAAAATCAACCTGAATCATCCATCTTAAGATTGAGATATGTGGTTGAGGATTAATTCAATTTTTGGAATTAGTTTTATAATTATCCTCATCATGACATTGGAATAAGGGTCAATTAAGAGGTATGGAGGGCATCACGGAAGGCATTGATGAGGCATGGAGGGCATGAATCTTGATATTTGTGGCATTTATGGCCTAGGGATGTCTTTCCAAGAAATGAGGTCACTTGATGATGCAGATATTCAATATTTATTTCTAAAAATAATTTATTCAACAAGTTTCTATGGAATTATTAATTAGGCTTTGATTTGGGTTAATTAGCTCTTAAGCATGTTTAAGCACTTTGTATGTAAATTAATCAAATTGATTAGAATGTCTTGTTATTGGTCCAAATTTTGAATGGATTGTAATTGGAAGGTGATGAAAGACGTGTTGGATCTGTATTCCCATTTAGGATGTTATGAATAATAAACAACAAATCCATGTGTCTTATGCATGAGATTTGATAAGAAAGAGCAATCTAGAGAGCCTAAGTGCAAAATTGACATTTTGACTTGAAATGATCTTATAAAAGTTAGCTAGCCCATAAATTGTATTGCCTCATTTAACAATACCCTGGCTAAAACCAACACATGAATATGTCAATTTCACATCATTTAGCATGTTTTAACATTTTTAGGCTAAATTCTACATTTTGGGTGGAAATTGGCCAAAAGCCTAATTGGAGGTTATTGGTGGTCAGATTTAGGTGTCTATAGTTTACCCATATTTTGGAAGATGTTAAAAATTGTAGGCAAAGCGATGTCTTCTCAAATAATAAAATATGTCCTATATGCCAACAAGAAGATGATAATTAAAGAACAAAGCTCTAAATGGTTTTGGGAAGCCTATGATGATTCCCCCTTGAGTGAGTGGCCATCACATTTGTTGATGTATGGTCCCTTGAAAATAAATAAAAATAAAAGTGGAATTAACCCATGGTTGAGATTAATCCAAATGATTAAATGATTACATGCATTGATGTAAAAAGAATACTAATTTGCCCAAAGGCAGTTATAATCAAGATTAAAAGTCAAATTAATGATTTTATCATAGGTGGTTATAATCAATAAGTAGACATGGATTGGCTAAAACTAATGGTGCCCTAGTTAGGGCTTGCCCAAAGGTGGTTATAATCAAGAATAAAATTCAAAATAATGATTTACCCATATGTGGTTATAATCATTAAGAAGACCTAGATTGGCTAAAACTATTGGTGCCCTAGTCAACCCTAACTAGGGCACCATAAGTTTTAGTTAATCTAGGTCTACTTAATGATTATAACTGCCTATGGGCAAATCATTATTTTTACTTTTATTCTTGATTATAACTATCTTTTGAAAAATTAGTATTCTTTTAACATCAATGCATGCAAGCATTTTTTGATTTGGATTAATCTCAACCATGAGTTAATTCCACCTTTCTTCTTGTTTATTTTCAAGGGACCATCCATCAACAAATGTGATATCCACTCCATCGAGGGGGCATCATCATAGGGTTACCAAAACCATTTGGATTTTTTTAATTTAATCATCATCTTTTTGTTGGTATATAGGCCATATCTCATTATTTGAGAATACATTGTTTTGCCTATGGTTTGAAATATCTTCCCAAATAGGGGAAAATTATAGACACCTAAATCTGGCCACCAATAACCTCTAATTAGGCTTTTGGTGAATTTCCACCCAAAATGCACAATTTGTCTTAAAAACACTAAAACATGCTAAATAATGTGAAATTGACATATTTAAGTGCTGATTTTAGCCAAGGTATCACTAAATGGGGCAATGTAATTTATGGGCCAGCTAACTTTGATCAGATCATTTTGAGTCAAAATGCCAATTTTGCACCTAACTACTCTAGATTGCTCTTTCCTATCAAATATCTTGCACAAGAAATGTGCCTTTTTTATTTTTTATTGTTAAAATCCTAAATAGGAATATGGATCCAATGCATCTAACATCACCTTCTAATTTTAATCCATTCAAATTTTGGACCAATAACAAGATATTCTGATCAATTTGAGTAATTTATGCATGAAGTGCTTAAACATGCTTAAGAGATAATTAACCCAAATCAAGGCCTAATTAATAATTCCATATAAAATTGTTAAATAACATATTTTTGGAAATTAATATTGAATATCTAGATCACCAAGTGACCTCATTTCTTGGGAAGACATTCCTAGGCCATAAATGCCACAAATATTAAGATTCATGCCCTCCATATCTCATCAATGCCTTCCATGATGCCCTCCATGCCTCTTAATTTCCCCTTATTCCAATGTCATGATGAGGAAAATTATAAGCTTAATTCTAAAAATTAAATTAATCCTCAACCACACATCTCAATCTCAAGATGGACGATTCAAGTTGATTCTAGACATTCTCAAAAATCTATAAATAGAGAGGCCATCAACATCATTTATAAGCTATTTTGGTGCAAACAAAGTTATAATGCACAAATGATTCTAAAATCTATTGAAATTAGTGTTACCATTCCAAATTGATTCCAATCCAATCCAAGCCACAACACAAAGCTATCAAGGAGAAGAGGATATAGCCAAGCCTCCTTTGATGAAGACTTCATGAGCACAAGTTGAGCAAGCCACTACAACAATCATTTTGGAGCATACAAAGAAGGTAAAAAGAATTTCTTTTTCATTTTAATTTTGTGTTTTATTTAGTTTGTTAACTAAGCTCTCCCTAGTGTTTAGGCCTAGAGATGTTATGCAAGTTATTGTGTTTCTTTCATTTTTTTTTTTCATTTTGAAACTAACACCATACTAACCATCCTCTCTTGAGTTAAATTCCTAGATTAACAGTTTGATGGTTTCATCCTTATAAATTTTGAAATTTTCATTTTTATATACCTATGTGACTACTACTAATATGTCCATGTGTGTGATATTGAAGTTTGATTACTCAAATGTTACCCAAAAATATGTCTATTTCACTTAACCCTATATCCACTTTAGTAGTTTATATGTGCAAATTTGGAAAAGTGTTAGGTTGAGTTGTCCTAAAGTAGTTCCTGATTATTATTTGATTTTTTTATAGATATCCAATAATCCAATGAGGGAAATCAAGCCACATATTATTTTCCCTATTAAGTATATGTGTTTTATTCTTCTTTTTAAATGTCTGCAACCTATGATCTAGATTTTGAATCTTGTAAAATTTTAACTCTAACTTAAATTTGAGTTGGTTTAGACTTATCTAAGACCTATTCGTTGTGATTATTTTGAAATTTTGGAGAAATATAACAATCCTATTAAATTTTTTTGATAGATAAGTGCTAAATAATTCTATATGATCAATGAGAATAAACTATTTTTTAATTATATGCATCAATTTGGATAATTTACCACACCATTGACATGATATGCAAATTAGTTGACCCATATGAATTATTTTATTTTTTAAATTAACCATTCTTATGTGAAGGAAAATACTAGTGGATTTTGTCAGTATTATTTGAATCTAGGTGTTTCATCTTGAAGATATAAAAACTAACCTAATTATCTAGAGATGTATAAATATGATAATTTGTTAGTTTAGCACAAATTGTGGTATGTTTTTATGTGACTAACAATAAGATAGAATAATTGGACCCATATATAGCATATGAATGCGATAAAATGGTAAATTAGAATCATATGTGTGCACACAACTCATGTAGGGGTAAGGTAAGTAAAAAATGAGATTCCCAAGAGTTTAATACTATATTTTAGTATCCAAAAAGGCCAAACTATTATTCTAGTATTGAAATAAATAATGTACTAGATTAAAAGGATAAAGATGTACTTGAGTGTGAACAACACACATTATCTTTTTGAGAAGGCTCCAAATGTGAAAGATGATCCAAAAAAACCTATAAATAAAATGTAGTAGTCTATTTCCATATAATCAAATTTTAAATTTAAAATATAATTGAAATCTAAACAAAATGAAGAGCAAGGAAGAGTACACATGTATGAGGGTTAAAACGTTATATCTTGTAACTTATTAGAGATTATAATTCATTATTGAAGTGTTAGAGAATAATTCCTAATGTCAAACCATTAGATAATTGGTGATCATCAAGTACAAATTGTACATAACTATGAAATCCCATGGATTTGAAAGACAATTTACCAAACCCTCATGAATAAGGAGTAGTGTCATGTTCGTTGAGCATTGTTAATCCTCAACTAGACTAATTAAAATAACTAGTATAAGTTTGATATTAACATAAATATGGTAGGGTGGGAGACAAATAATGGTATCTCTATCATTAATTCCAAGGTCATTAAGTGGAGTTGAGACTCAACGACATTACCTCTAAAATATGAATCAACTTCTATAGATAGACTTATAGATTTAGGTTCACAACTTCTCTACGTAATCAAATTGTGTTTGATAAAATTTATATATAATAGTTCTCACTAAAAATGTGTAAATGTGAATTAAAAATTATAATTCTCCCACTAAATTAGTTTCAACTTATATCTGAAATAGTGTATATTTGTATGATCTAGTAAAATTCTCAATTGAATCAATGCTAACTAATATAGTTATCCATGAATATATATGATTAATATAAAAACATGTATCTCAAATGTATATATTTGTTAAAAAAATATTATGTTTATGTAAACCTTGTGAACTTGTATGGTATGTGCATTTAAGTGTATTTTAATCCTTACTCTACAACTCATGTCTCTGTAAAGTGAGTGTATATTGCCATGTGATCTATATCATTATGTGAATATATTTATCATATCTGAAGCACACATAAATATATAAATATTATACTCCATTAAAAAATATTAATTTAATTATCATGGATGCTTATGTTATGATGAAAATTCCATTAATATGCCCCTCTTTTGAAATGAGGGATTTAAAATGTAAATCACTCATCTCAAAACTTAAAGTTAGCTATGGTATGCTATATACAAAATGTCATCATATAGAATATCATGTAAACATGTGTATAATATGTTATCATAGTAATGCATATTTCATCAAGGAATGTATGTAACATATGTGATGGGAGGTATATAACTATTGTGTCAAGATATATGTGTCAATTTGGCATGCAATAGTAACTACAATTGATATAGTAACTCAATAAGACTTTGGTGTAATAAAGTGCATGATATAAATCATGGCATAGATTTATGTACATTTGTGTTACATCATGATTTTATTATTTACAAATCCTTACAATTTCATTAAAATTTTATTGGAGTTAGGATCAACACAAGTTAATATGTTTCCTTTTAATCACACAAAGAATTAGTTATGGTATCAATTTTTATAGTAATTTTTTGTTTGATAGTATATAATTTTTGGTTTCTTGTAAACATATATATTTGAATGGTTTATGAAAAAAATTATATTTTATGTAATACGACATTATAGATTTTAAATTTTGTGTATTATTTATAATTTTTTGCACATATACTAGATATTGTGCATACATTATGAGAAGAGTTAAGCTCTAATCAATACCTATGTGTAAATGCAATGAAAAATTTTTAGTTGTCTTGTTTTCTTTGTTGACACTGATATCATTTTTTAAAATCAATATATTTATTCTTATCATAAAATTTTGTACATGTTTATAAGGTTGTGACTAGATTAAAACCAAAACCTATCAAAAATATGTTAAAAATATTCAGTTTTAAATCCTAAATCAAGCTTTCCCTTAGTGTAATATTAAAATTGCTCACATAAACGACAAACTTGTAAAAGTATTTTTTTAAAATATTTTATTAATTGAGTTTAATTTCAAATATTAATTATTTTAATATCCATGCACCTACCTAAATCACCTTACCTTCCATACCGGATTGACGGTTCACATTGGATTGAATGCATTTTTTAAAAGACTCTGATAAAATACTTTGTTTTTTTTTAAATATGGTAGCATAGATTAGTTATTTATCCATATCAAGTTTCCAATGTCTATTTAAGACATGTTTGGCAATTATTTCACTGTATGGATCACACTTTTGTATGCCCACATTACATTGTGTTATTAAACCTAATCAAATGATGACATCAATAACTTATTAGTATAGTATCAAAAAAATAGTCTGTATGTGAAAGCAAAACTAATCTATGAGATAAAATATTTTTTTGCATTGAAGGAATGGATATATCTATGTATATTCCTTTTATAACTTGAGGGTGGTGGTAGGGGGCATTCACTCCTTGATGACCAAGTGGTAGATACAAAAGGTGATTAGTGAATAAATTCAAACAATGGCATGGTTAATTTTTTCTATGGTGTCAAGTATGTTATGTAGATATGTATTTTGAATGATTAATTTTGATATATTTTAATGTGTATATAATAATTTAGAGGTTCCCTTGATATATCATAACTACTGTTTCATAATTTTAATAATTTTTTAATTTATCAACAAAATAAATATGGGGAAAAAGTTTAATAGAACACTTCACAATGAATTAGTCCTTGTCATTTTTTTCAAGTTATCTTACCTAATAAATGTTGATGATACAACTCAAAATATTTCCCTACAAAATAATGCAAGTTTCACATGGTTTTATTATGTTCATTAATTTTTTTAATATTGACAATTTTTTTAACATTGTTTTTATATGTATTTTTTTTGGTAGGGTTTTCCAAGAAGTATTTTTTCCTAAATACACATGATTAATAAAATATTTATAATTAAAAAAAATCACTCCATTTTATCGCATGTTTACTTTACTATTCTTTATGTATCATTATCATGTATTTTAGAACACAATAATAGTTTTTAAAATTCAAGTACGTTATCTAGAATGTAATCAAAATGTCACCCATATTTTTAGTATTTCCTAAGCTATTAATTCTAATTACAAAATAGAAATACAAAATTAATCTCTTTATTGATTTTATTTTTTTTAATAATATTTTACAAGACATTTAGATGCATTTCTTATCAACTATGAAGCAAATAATGTAAAATGACACACAATTTGTAGTGTAAACTATAGAAAGGAGAACCTAATAGGTACTATGATTATTTAACGTCCAATTCATGTAAAATAATATTATATCCTTGAATTTCTACTTTGTTCCATAAAACAATAAACTTAAAAATAATGATTTCTAAGCCTATATTATATTTGTCTAATAGAAAACAATAAAATTTCCTAACTTTGCATGTTACCTTATGAGATGTTTTTTATATCATGTTAGCAAACATGATCTTTTCAATACAATAAATGTTGAGATAATTGAAAAACTTGGCATGCAAATAATGAAATTTTTGCATAATGTTATTATGTTTCATTAAAAAATTTAATATTGTTGTGTTTTTAACATGTTTTTAATTTCTATTTTTTATAAGATTGAGAAAGAAACATTTTATGGATGTAACATATATTGTTAACAATTTCTCTATTTGAATCAATCACATGTACTATTATTTTTTTTGAAATTGTGTGTTCTTTTTTATGAAATAAATCTTAGTATACTAATAAATATATCAAAAATATACAATACTATTAAAAAATAAAGAAGAGGTAGAGAGCACACCACACAAAAAACAAACCAGGCTAAGCGTAGGAATAAATCAACCAAAGAACTAGGCCGAGCTTAAGAATAAATCAACCAAAGAACTTGAAAAAGCTTAGAGGAGATCTATACCATCAAAAATGAGAATCATCAAGCACTAACCAACCATTGAAAAAATATCAGTAAAAGAGAGGTCTTTATCATAGGGATCACCCCAATCAAAGCCCAATAAATAGTGATAAGGTCCCAACAAGATCTATAATTGTTTTTATCACCTTCCTTTTGAAATTTTATGTCTTAGTCAATGAGGTGGGGAGAAATAACCAAAGAAAGCTGTGGAAATGCTTTATTCGGAGGTGTTATCCCACCATCATGATAATTTGAAAGTAAATAACTCCATCTGTGATGCTAATCAAGGGGAAGAGAGCCCCACCTCTAAGCTTATGAAGAACATGGAGGTGGAGAGTGCCACATGTGATGTAGAACTAGGGGAGAAGCATGATGCTACTAAGCAGATCCCTAGGTTCAATTTTGAGTCTTATGATGCAACCAACTACAATAATAGAAATATCATAGAGGGTTATTATTACCTATTTATATTGAATTTACATGAGGAATCACCCTAGTAATGAAGTGATAGCCATAGGTAATCCATAGACATGGCCACATTGATATTTTGAAATTGAATGTATAAAACAAAATTACAGATAATCATAGACTTATTATAGATATTGAAGTGAATGTTAGTAACAACATTAGAGGATAGATCAAAATTTATTTATTTCCATATACAAAAAAAAATACACTCTGAAAGCATGCCAACATGGGTGTACTAAAGGGGCATCTTAGCACTAACTCTAAGGAGGAAATGAAGCTGATGAAAAGGTTTTGGGTGAAAAGGTCTGAAATAATCATGAATCCAAGTCTAGGCACTTCGGGCCTTAGCACAACCAAAACAAGTATGGGTAAGTGTATGGAGTTAGGGGATAATTTCATGGACATTATTACACAACACATATGTGTTATTACATAATTCATACACGTTATATCAATAACATGTATATGTTATTCAAAACTAGGCTCAACAAATGTCAATCCATAATGTGTACATGTTATATTGTGTACATATTTTTTTGTGTATAAATTTGAAAAAACAAATCATGTGTACACTAGAATGCTACAAAAAATAACTTGTATGCACAATAAATTGTATGCAAAATAATTTGTATGTAAAATTAAATGTACATGAAATAACATGTATGCATTCCAAAAAAATGAATGTATGGAGGTTTAAAATGTAAATAAGGGATCAACTAGAATGTGGTGGGTGGATCAATTATAAGTTGACATTTATATTCCTTATACATTTATTTTATTTCATTAAATATAATAATTCAGGGTCAGTCTGCATATTCAAGAGTTGGTCTCATAGATGCATGCTTTACAATTTGGGAGATAATTTTTTAAAATCCAATTTGGTCAGCACTTAGTCATTTTTAGGATTTTAGTATTGAACCTAAGATATTTAAAGGCATAATTTTTGTAATTGATGTCCATTTTAGGTAAACTTATAGTTATTTTTAAATATTTGGTGCCTTTCATATTATTTACTAGGATTTTTAGGAATCTTAGGTTTGTCAAAATTAATGTTTAAAACCAATACACACCTAACCACTCTTTTATGCCAATTTCAATTACAATTAATTACCTTATAGTCAAAAAGGTGACACAACAACACTATAATCAATTATGACTGTAGTAAATAGGGATAATTTGGACCATATTTAAGTGTGGTCACCCCAATTGAATTTAAATTCATGCCAAAGTGGTGTTCATAGGGAAACAAAGGTTGAATTGTTGATCCATACACATCCAACCACCCCTTCATGTCAATTTTAATTGTGATTAGGTCCCTTATAGGCCAAAAGTGACACAAAAACACTATATCCACTTATGACCAAGGTAAAAGTAAAAACATTTAAACACATTTTGTGTATAACCACTTAAAATTCAAGAAACAAATGTGTGGTTGTGGAAAAGTAAGTATACCTATGAACACTTCACATGAAACCCCCAATTTATGTTGATTTTACTTACGATTAGCTCTATTATTTCTAAAAGTGACACAACAACACCACATCCAATTGTGACCATGGAATGAAAATAATTTATGGCACATGTGTGGGAAATCACCCTAATTCACTTTGAATTTAATCCAAAATTCTGTTATTTTGGTAACATAGGTCACATTGATGATTGGTGCACACCAAACCACCACTTTGTATTGATTTCACTTGCTCATCACCCCTCCATCATCCTTAATCACTCCTTTCTCAACCCTCATCATCACTAATCACTTCCTGGTTTCCCCCCCATCATTCTTAATCAATCTCTCATTTACCTTCACCATCCCTAACTATCCCTCATCATCCCTAATCACTCCCTTGTCATCTTTCATCAACCTTAATTACTCCCTCATCTTCCCTCTTCATACCTAACTACTCCCTCTAGTATATTGATGGTAGGTTTTCCCTCTTCATCCCTAATTAATCACTCAAATATGTCTCAAATGAACTTTAATTTTACTAATATTCTTTCAATCAAATGAGTAAATAAGAGATATCATTTGAATTTTTGGAAGGTTTTAGATATCTATATGGCAATCTACACCTAGATTAGGGAGAGAGAGAGTGTTTCCAAATCCTTTGGATAAAATAAAAAGGCAAGAAAGAGAGAAAAGGGTCAGATGCAATTGTATTACACACACACACACACACACACACACACACACACACACACACACACACACACACACACACACACACACATATATACACATATACATATATATATACATACATATATACACACACACACACACACACACACACAGACATATCTGTATATATATATATGTATGTATATATATATGTATATGTGTGTGTATATATATATATATATGTGTGTGTGTGTGTGTGTGTGTGTGTGTGTGTACACACACACACACACACACATATATATATATGTATGTATATCTATCTATATATATATGTATGTATATATATATATATATGTATTTATTTATATATATATATATATATATATATATATATATATGTATGTATGTATGTCTGTATGTATACATAATTTTGGGCATCTAAGAATCCCCATCTCAGAATTGAGAGCCCCAATCTATACTTATATAGATAAGGGTGACTAGAGAGTAATTGAGAATTATAATCCTAACCCCATAGTTTAGTTCTAATTTCCTATATATGTCATTAAGAATATATCCATAAAAGAGTGTATCATCAAATAGATATATAAGTAGTCACCAGTTTAATAGAGTGTGTTCCAATTCAATGTCTAGTATAGTGTGTTTCCAAACTCAACTCGATCTATACCCACCTTGATCTATGATGGGAAGGAAGGTAATATGAATTAATAATGTGTATTGGGGAGGGTATAATTAGAGCTTGAGCATGGCTTGATGGGCCCTAAATTAAAAACTATGTCTTTTCATACTCTAAGTATGTCTTGATCCTAAATATAGTATATCAAAAGATAGTGTAGGAATTGGTCCCCTACAATAGATATATTGGGGGGGAGGGGGGCATTTCAAAGGCTCTACCCTAATATAAAACTTTCCCTACCTGATAAGGTAAGAGAATATTTCCCTACCTAATGAATATATTCCAAGGATTAAGGTAAGGTACACTTACCTTCTTAATAGCTATTTTTGCTTCGCCCAATAATATATCAAGGGAAGTTTGCCTTCCCAATAGATATCAAGGGAGTAAGGCATAGCTATCAAGGAAAATTTTCCTTCATGATATGTATCTTTAATTTAATTTTTTATTAAGGAATAAATATCAAGGCAATATTTATTTCCAATAAATATCTTTGTTCTTAACCTACTTACTTAGCTATACCCTAATCGTTAAGACAAGGGAATCTTAATTCTTGATATATAAATTAATGTTTGGCCTACCTACTTTCCCCATATCAAATATATATTTACCTATTAAGGTAATATTTCTTCTTGATCTATAACTTGCATATATTCTTTCCTTTTCTACTTCGCTATGCCCAACTTACTTATTAATTGTTTTTGGCAAGGGAAGCTAGTTTCCTAATACATAGAATTAGAAATGAAGTTTTGAATCATGTTACATATGTAATATATCTATACCATGGATATACCCTCCCTTATTTACCAACTTGTGTATGCCCTACCTACTTTACCTACTTGATTATGACTTACTTGATTGAATACCTTGGCCATATCTTTATCTTGAGTGTGCCGTACCTAAATACATTAACCATATGTTAATCTTGACTATGCCTTACGTATATTCTTATAATTTAGTATGATCTACCTAATTAAATATTACCTACCTACATATCCTTCTTTTCCTTCTTACTTGAGTATGCCTTACCTAGTTGAATACCTAATCCATATCTTGAAATTGATTACACATACCTAATCTAGACTATATCTATCTTATCCGACCATATATTGAATACCAAATACTTGATTAAATACCCAATCCATATTTTGAAAGGAGAAAAAGAATTATCATACTTGAAAATTAGTAGAGGGTAAATTAATGGATGAAAGGTTAAAGGAGATGCAACATTATCAAGGGATGCATGAAAACTAGGAGAGGAGTAATTACCACCTACATAGAAAAATTATAGGTGGCATTGATCAAGCCATATATTTAAAGGAGAGGGGTAATTCTAACCTATATATATAAAGGAGTTACTATGGATTATTAGGCACAAGTGAGAAGACACTACACCCACCATCAAGGTATTAGGAGTGATTAGGGATGAAGAGGGAAGAGGAAGGGATGATGATGGATGATTAATATCTCTAATAAAGTGGTTATGGATGATGAGGGATTATGAGAAAGTGATTAGGGATGATAATGGATGATGAGGATCAATGTGGGGGTGATTAGGGACAATGAGGGTTGATGGACTGATTAAAGATGATGAGGGATGATGAAAATGTCTTGAATCACATATATATGGGTTAATATAAATTATCTAGGTGACATTATATACCCCATATGTGAAATACTAATTCATTCCATTATTTCCTACTAAATGGGTAATGAATCATATGCTTCAGATGAAATGTAAAAAATGGGAACTAAAAAGCATACTACATAATGGGCACTTACTTCTTACTGAATGGGAAATTTTTGACATCTATAATGGGCATTAGGAATTAAATGGAAAATGGGAAATATCAAAGATAAGGTAACCCATATAACAGATATTACTCTCTATATATAGGAAAATATGGTGAGAAATGATATGGGAAGATGAATGAGTTAGTGGGGATGATGGATGAAAATTAAGGAGTGATTAGGTATGATGATGGATAATGGTGGATAATTAGGTAGTGTTTAGGGATTATTATATCCTAAATTTTCACCCTTGGAAGATTATTCAAGCCTTTAAAATTTTGGGTAACATGGAGATAATCCTAGGTTATGGGTGACCTTTAGGTGGATTGAATCTTTAGGCTACAGGGGTAGTTCCCCTTGATGTATCACATAGGATCATTCAATAATCTATCATATTTATAGGAAAAGAGAGAGAAAACTACTCCAACGAAGGTGATGCACCAAAATTACTAGACCACTATCAACTAGCTACATTTGCACATCAACAACAAGACTAACTTGTACATACACTACTCGTAACTACTTGTCTATATCAGCAATTTATTATGGATGTTTTGATAGATGTTTGGGATAGGAGGATTATTCAAGTGGTCATAGAATGACACTAATGAATAGAAAACTCACATAATATTCACACCTCACTTAGACACTTTAGAAGACCTGTAAATGATATTTCAAACTTAATATTAATGCTAGAAAAGGCCAACATGCCAAAGAAGTTAAGTTAATCACTTGACAAGATAAACTATTCATGAACACACATTGAAACTAGTCAAAGGATGAGATAAAACTAGTAGTTTCTCATTGAAAAAATCTTTAAAATGGGTAAGGATTTTCCATACCCAAGTGGATGATGAATACAAAGCATATGAAGGTTGAATTTATAGAAAAAAGAGACTAAAAGAGAGAGAGGGGAAAAGAAGTGAGTCATTCCAAGTGTTAAGATATGTTACAATTAATAAATTAGGTTTAATAATAATTTCATTAGGTCCCCAATGATGTGTTTATTTCATGAATATTCTTTCCTCTTCCAAAGTGGTGTATGATTCTTCATGTTTTCTTGACATCTTTTGTTCCTCTTCAAAACTAGCCTTCTCTTGGCTTGGGATTGGACAAGTGGCACTATTCATCATTACATCATCTTGATTCACCTTATGATATGTTATTTAACACCTTGAAGCAGTTTATAATCTCCTCAAAATGGCATTGAAATTATGATTACACCTCTTAGGTGTCTTGAAGTCTAATTTGTCCTACTATGCCTATCTTTACTTGCAAATGTCAACTATTGATTTCAATTTTATGAGTGAAACCTTTCTTCATGGATGGAATATATCAGTCATATTATACCTAAAATAACTCATTTTTATCTATCAAACACTCACCAAGACCTCATTTTGCACCTAAAGCTCTCATTTGGCCTCAATTCCTTATATCCCTAAAAACATGCACAACTCCTTCTATGGTAGAATGTATGATTGATATTGGAAAAACAAAGGTATTTTTGAGTACCTAGTATGTACTTAAATATACATGATATATTTTATGACCAAAAAACAAGTATAAGTACACATATTCACTTTTTCTTTCTCTACAATTAGGCCTCAATTAGGTCTCTATGCCTAAAAACTAAGTTTTGGATAAAACTAATTCCCACACATGTGAAACTTAGGAAAAGTGGTTAATTCACTTTAACCATAAATTAACCATGCTCCATGTAAAATTTCATCTTATTATGCTATGTACAAATGGGTGAACCATGAAATGGCCAAAACCCTAGTCTAGGCACTTGTTCATGCATGAGAGGTAATTAGAGTGCTTTGATAAGAATTTTTCAGGTTATAGTGCATGAAAATGATATTTTAAGGCTTGAAAAACCTTAGTATAACTTAATCCATTGAAAAGAGGTCTCTTGAAGTTCTCAATAGGTCTGCATATAAGCTTCTTGGCTGGAAAATAATATATTTCTCACCTTTTAACCTTTGTTGATGACTTGAAGAGATCATATACCACATTAAGAGACCTAAAAATGAGTGTAGGTGATCATTAAACCTTTTCTCAGACCTAAAAAAGCCTCTATTATTGGTTTATAGGCTAATTTACACCCTCAACCCTCACAAACAAGCCTACAACCAAGTGTTAAAGCCAGTTTTGTGTAATTTTGTCTTTGGCGCGTGCTAACCAATAGCTTGTTAGGTAATTAGGAGAGTTATTAAGGTCATAAAATTTATTTTGAGGTAATTTAAATTCACCCTAGGCATTTATAATAATAATCTCCTTAATTAGGTCATTTAAAAGCTTCTTTGCAGCTTGTGAGCATCTTAGAGTCCTAGCAATGATTTGTAAAGAAGAGACCATTAAATTCAGAATAAATACCTAGATATTTGAGGGAAAAAACCTTGATAAATACCCATAATATATTTTTGAACCATGAATCTTGTCAATAAATATCTAAGCAAAAATTTGTGCCTCTCGGGTGGTTAAGTATGCATTTTGTGTGTGTGTGTGTGTGTGTGTGTGTGTGTGTGTGTGTGTGTGTGTGTGTGTGTGTGAGAGAGAGAGAGAGAGAGAGAGAGAGAGAGAGAGAGAGAGAGAGAGAGAGAGAGAGAGATGAGGCCTAAAGGTGGTGTATTAAGGTTTATTTTTAGTTGTATATGACCTATTTAGGTCTATAATACCTCATTTTATTTTATTCAACACTTTTAAACATATTTACACCCCACATATGGCTTGGAACATGCATAGTCATCTAATGAGGTTTTGTGATTAACCTTATAAAATTGGCCCTAAAAGCCTTTTCTAAGTTGATTCTTCCTTCTTCTTACATTTAAAACTTGTGTGAGTTCCTATTTAGTATTTATAATCTTCCATAAATACTCTCATACTCTAAAATTCCTCAATAAACTACTCAACATAATTAAAAATTGTTCAAAAATTTTGAACATGCTTGGAAAACTCTCTTAGGACTATAGGATTATATGATTCCTATGTTGTGTTTTCTCTTTTTCTCCATTTAAAAGCATCAAGATTATTTAAATATACTATCCATGGATAATTAAAACCTCAATCACTATAATTTTCACCCAAGACATCATTTTTAGCCAACATTATATCATTTCTTTACAAATTGGCACATAGGGCTGTGTGTGAAAGCTTCTACTAAAAAACTCTTGGTTGTAGGTGAGTATTGAATGTCTAGATTATACCTTTGCAATGGAAGCATTTTCAATGTAGTTATTGAAACTTATTTGACATTTATTATAACTATTGAAGTGTCATAAAACTTTAATATCCTCTTTTCTCCATGGAAACTCTCAAACACTACCCTACTGGTTTTTTATTTTTCTCAAGCCTAAGATGGACATGTAGGAGATCATTTGGATTTATGACTACAAACCCAAAATAGATAATTTCAGTCCTTAAGGATTATATGTATATCATTACTCATCAAAACTTCCTTCTCCATTAGCTTGTATTAAACATCCTCCCCCAATCTTGAAAGTCAACCTAAATTCTCAAAAAGACCTATATATGACCATTTAGGTCTCTTGGACTTAATCAGTGTTAGGTCTGAATAAAAATATTCAATGACATGGTTACCCTAAAATATGACCTACATACATATTCAAAGTGTATATTCATATTTTACACACTTAATTCATCCCTTTAAACATCATTTCAAACAAAGAGTTATTACATTTTGTGTGAAAAAAAGACCTACAGGCCTATGGAGACATGTAAGTCTACATTTTTCAATACAAGAACCTTTTATGAAGCCTATCGTAACATTTATAAAAAAAAAGGTCACCGATTACTCACTTTACCTCTCTCATGAGGTTAATACCCCAATACAACATTGATGATGCAACATTCAAACCCTTCAATCCTTTTTTTTAATTGGATTTACACACACAATCCAAAAACCAAGGGCATTGCATGTTACATGGAGAAAGTAATGTTGGAGTGAGTAGTGAAGTCATTTAAGTACATTTAATTTCATTCAAGAGAGTGATATGTTGGTTATATACCTTCATTACATTCTTTAAACTATTGTAAACCATGGAACAATCAAGATATAATTATAGTCATCTTACAAATAGTGTAAAAAAAGATTTTTCTTGCAAAATTGAACTCACACATGCTAGGTGTGTCTTGGAAAATAATTTGATATGTTTTAATAGATATTATACATCCTCTTTAATTTCTTCCATGCTAGTTTTAATGTGTCATCTCAAGGATATAAATGAGCTTGTGGGGTTTGTAGTCAGTTTTAAACCACCCTGGAGTCTTAGCGATTGCTTATAAAGGAAGAGACACTAATATAACCAATATGGACATGTATTTTAATCTCATTTGTATCCCCTCATATGGAAAAATAATATCTATCAACTCCCTTTGTACTATATGAAATGATCATCCCAAATTAGCCCTTGTGAGCTTGTTAAGGGAGTGATTGAAAAAAGGATCTATTTTTTGCCTTGAATTGGCTTGTACCTACACTCAAAACATGGATTTGACCTAATGAATCTAACTAGACACTTTTTAACAATTTTTACCTGAAAGTGAATCTCCCAAGTTTGTATAAGTACCACTACCTTCTTGGAATGATTTCTTGAAAAACTGACATGGTCTGACATATGTGCATGTTATATAACTATTTTTAGAACCTTTTGAAGTGTATTTTTATAATAATTTCACTTTAATAGATTTTTCATATACTGGATTTGACCAAAATCACCTTTCTCTTTCATAACACTTACCTTAAACTTTGCAAAATAACCTTAATCTTTCCAAACATGTGTAACATGTTTATGTAAAGTGATTAAGGAGTAATACAAATTTGAGAGACACTTAACAACCTATGACACCTTTTTACCAAGATTCATTACACTATGGAATTACTAGATTAATCTATGATAAAGACAAAGCATTACATTAATCTTGTCAAATTAACCTTATTTTTTTCTAATAAGACCTTAGAAAGATCCTAATAAGACCTCATAAGGCATGACAAAGTTTTGAACAAGGCTATAGGACATGTGCTGGTGTATTTATTTTCTTTATTTCATTTACTCATATTTATTATTTAGATGGGTGCACTAATTACTTATTATAATTAGTTTATTATGTTTATTAATAATTTTCACTAGATAGGATAAGCTTGCTTAGCTAGTAGTTAACTTAGACACCTATCCTGTTATAGTGGAGTTCCAATCCACTATTTAGGATAAGATAGAATAATATTGCTTAACTAGTAGTCAAATTTTCTTGATCATTAACACAAGTTCAACACCTATCTTGTTAGTGTGGAGTTACACCCCACTATTCATGTCTTCAGATATCAGTTGAAGTACACGCATTGTTTGAGTTCCCTGATATTTATCTTGCATGCCTTTCTCTATATAAACAATGGATATTTGTGTATTTTATATCATATTAATATTGAATTATGAAATTACTTCATCATATTTAAGTTATTTATTCATTTCCAATATTGTCTTGGATATACAGTTATTGTTTATTACTATTACTATTTTAGCCCTAGTTTATGCTTTCTATTAGATTCATTAGATCTTGCAGCTAATTATAACTTGGTACTAGAGCTATCTTGAATATTTATATTGCTAAATATTCAAGAGAAGAATATATATATATAGGATAAAAAAATTATTTTGTATAGATGCACAAATTGGAGCTTTGTGAAAAATTTATGAGCTCACCATTGAGTTGAGAGTACGTGAGATAGTCAAAATCATCTATAATTTTTCCAAATTGGGCACAGGAGGTCAAATTGGTAAGGGTTTGATCCAAAAACACCACACCCAAATCTGGTAGGTACCTAAAAATCAAAGTGTTTTTGAGCAAAATAGACCTCATGAATGCATTCAGAAGGCATCAAAACCTAAACATCCATATAAAATCTATCCAATTTGGACATAGTCACCTAGAATGCAATTTTATTTTGCTCCCAAGTATAGTCGTAGGACCATACTAACTATGTAGGGAAATTTTTATTTTAGCAGGCCTCATGGATTAATAGGCATAATTGATAGGTAAACTTTGGGAGCCCAACGTTTGAACACCAAGAGGAATTTTTGAGCGATTTTTTTAAATAGCTTAAAATTTCATGTTATTCACTACTATACTTTCATTTTTTCCTATATTTGTCCAGATTTTTCTATAGTTAAATTTTTTGTATAAAATCTCTTGCCCATCCTCATTTCTACAACTTCAGAGGCTCATAACATTCACATATGACCTCATATTGAGGTCCTAATTTTTTTTAAAAGTTAATAATTTTTCAAGCACAATGCATTGGTGCATAAATTTTTTTAATAAAGTGAATATTTTTTATTTTTAGACTAGAGGGCCTATTGAGCTTTTTATAAACTATAAAAATTATAATCCAGCCTTATAACTACACTCAATTATAAATTACCAACAAATACTTACTGGGTAGGATAAAAATAAGTAATTTAGGAGGGTTTTTTGGTGTGTTTTGTACTTTGATTTTTGTTCTGTGATAGTTTATTTCCAATTTCATCATGGGGAATCCTAAGTTCTGACTATTAACATCATGTAACTATAACACATGGAAATAAAATGCTTGAAATGCATTAATTCTGCTAGGATATATGCCTTACATAACAAATCTTCTTACTCGATCTACTAATGTAAAAAAGTTACACCACTTTCTCTTTCAAACTACTAAAGTTATTAGATGCATTCGGTCTTACATGTCTTTAGATTTGAAATTTCCATCTTGACAAATGTACAATTCCAAAAGAGCTTTGGGATAAATTAGCATCATTTTTTGGAAAAATATATGAGGTTCATGGTTACCAAATTGACAATAAACTCATAAGTTTGGATCCTAAAAATTATGCTACAATACAAGACTACATCACTAAAGTCATAGATCTTAGAGCACAACTTTTTGAATGTAAAATTGATAAAAAGGATATTCAGTTGATTTTCAGTGCCTTACACAAATTACATCCTAAATATTTATTATTTGTCTCTAGCTTTCAAATTCATAGGCTCATATTGGGCACATCTTATCAAATTCCCACATTTTAGGTAGTCTCTAAGATTCTAATGGGTAAAGAAGAAAAGTTGATAACTATGGTTTTAATCAATTCATCCAAATCTCAAGCTCTAGTTGTAAGTCAAACTTAGGATGAGCAAGTTTAAACATCAATATCAAATACAAGTTAAATTAAAAATAAGTAGAATAATTAGAATAAGTCACAGAAAGATAAGAATAAAAGACAACAATCTTCTTCACAAGGAGATTATAGATCCACTAATAAGAAAGAGGATTTACAAAAAAAGACTAGCACTTCTTGCCCTTATTTCAAAAAGGGGTTTCATAGTGAAAAATATCTCTAGAGGAAAGAGATAGATGACCTTAAGGGTCTTCTCAAGAAGAATAACATCAATCAATCCTCTTCAAAGGATTCTTTCACTCCTTTAAATTCAAGGAAAGGAAAAGCTATGACAATAGTTGCACTGGCAAATTCTCCCAAGTCATGGGTACTTGACTCAAGTGATTTTCACCATATGGGTTCTAATCAATAACATTTTTTTGGATTAGAACCAGGTTTCTTACCTCATATTCTCCTAAGTGATGATTCTAAGGTAGATGTCATAGGAAAAGGTATAGTTGATGTTGATAGTGGTGTAGTTGAGGATGTCATATATGTGCCAAAATTATCAACTAACCTTATATATCTACCAAATCACCCACTTTGATATTGGTAGAAATTTGAGTTCACACCTAATTCTATTTCAATCAAAAAATTGGAGGATAATGCCTTAGTTACAATGGGAAAAGTTGGCAATAATAATTAGCTTTATTCATTCTCCCACTTTTTGCCTCAGTCTTCCTCTATAGCTTTGATCTCACACATTGATTTAATCAGAAAGCTATGGTATGAGTGGTTTGGTCATCTAAAATACCACTATTTAAAATAACTTATTCATAAGGAGATGATTATAGGACTTCCATAGATTCAATTTTCAAGGGGTGTATGTCATGGTTATGCCTTAGGAAAACATCTAGAGGATATGTTTGATAAAGGGAAGGCTTGGAGGGATACACGAGTCCTAAAACTTGTTCATAATGACTTAATGAGTCCATTACATACTTTGTATTTTAGTAAAACTTGTTATGTTCTCACATTTATTGATGACTATTCTAGATATATTTGGGTTTATTTTATGAAACTCAAGAGTGAAGTATTTGATAGATTTCTAGACTTCAAATCTTTATCAAAAAAATAATCTAAATGTTTATCAAGATCCTCCACACAAACAATTCGAAGGAATATGTGAACAGCAAATTTTAATAAATTTGTGATTTTTAAGGAATTAATCTTTAGCATTCAGTTGCATACACACCTCAATATAATGGTGTAGCAAAGAGGAAGAACAACTTCTTAAAAGAGATGACAAGTTATATGATTCATGTTAAATCATTAGTAATTGAGTATTGGGTATAAGCAATTAATTTTGTTACATATATATAAAATAGGGTTCCTAACAAAGCTTTAAAGGGGACAACACCTCTTGAAGCTTGGTGCAACAGGAAGCCAATAGTAGATTATTTTAGATTATGTGGTAGTCCAACATGGGCTTACATACCTTTCAATAAGCATCCCACTTGAGAACAACAAAGATGGACTTGCATATTTGTGGGATATTCTAAGGTTGTTAAGGGTTATCATCTCATTGATCTAGATTCACATGAGCTTATTATAGTGAGAAGTGTTTACTTTGAATAAAATCCTTCTAACTTATCTTCTAACATTTCTCATTTTTCTTCCCTAGAAGAATTAGATAGCAGTGATGATGATACTCTTGCTTCATCTACTAACAGGGATGATGAGGTAATACCTCCCCAATAAGGTTTAGTAGGTCATTTTACTCATCTTCCTCCTCCAGATCCTCACCCATTGATGCCTTTGTGGGCTAAATAGATTTTGGCAGATGTAGGCCTTTTTGTTAGGGACATCAATTTTTATGGGGGTATCCAAACCTTCATTTTGATGAGTTTTTTCCTTTAGGTTTTCTCCTTTCCTCATCTATTTTTATAGAGTACCTAATATGTCTAAACATTTTTGGGACTCTTATCTACATATCCCTACCTAAGCTTCATTTATGGGGGGTGTTGGTGCATTTATTTACTTTATTGTATCTAATTTGTATTTATTATTTAGATTGGTGCACTAGTTACTTATTGTCATTAGTTTATTATGTTTATTAATATTTTACACTAGATAAGATAAGCTTTCTTATATAGTATTCAATTTGGACACCTATATTATTATAGTGGAGTTCCACTCCACTATTCAGGGTAAGATAGGATAAGATTGCTTAATTAGTAGTCAACTTGTGTTGATCATTTACATAAGTTGAACACATAACTTGTTAGTGTGGAATTGCACTCCACTATTTATGTAGTCAGATATCACTTGAACTACACATGTTATGTGAGTTCCCTAATCTTTATCTTGTACACCTTGTTCTATATAAGCAATGGCTATTGGTGCAGCTCATGGTTGGGTTGTACATTAGATGGATGTGAAGAGTTCATTTTTTCATGGGGATCTTCATGAGGAGATATATATGGAGTAACCACAAGGGTTCATTTAGGATTATTCATTGGTGTGCCACTTGTAGAAGTCTCTTTATGGTCTAAAATAATCCCCCAAGGCTTGGTATTCCAAGATGGACACATTTTTTCTTTCAGTTGGGTTCTCAAGATGTCACTCAGATCTGAATGTCTATATTCTATGGTAAGAGGATTCACTATTATACTTGGTACTCTATGTTGATGATGTCATTGTGACTGGGAGCCCAACATCCATCATCAATAGTGTTAATACTACACTTAATGATAGGTTTGTTATGATATACATAGGCCTATTGTACTATTTTCTTAAGATTTATATAGCACAATCTTCTTTTGGGATTAAACTTTCATAGCCCAAGTATGCCATGGAATTGTTATCTCAATTTTACATAGTTGATTGTAGATGTGCACTGACTCCTTTCTTATCTATAGTTTAGATTTGAGGTTCATTGTTCCACTCCCTTGGTTGATGCCACATTGTATCACAAACTTGTAGGCAACTTCATCTATATGACTCATACATAGCTAGACATTTCATATGTAGTTGGCATGGTTTCATGCTATATGTAGACACCACATGAGCTTCATTAGAGATCCACCAAGTGAATTTTGAGCTACATTCAGGGCACTATTAGATACAAGATTTACTATATAGTAGGTACATGTTTAGATTTTATAGGATACATAGATTTTGATTGGGTTGGTGATTATGATGATTGTAAGTCCACTTTTAGTTAAATCTTTCCCTTTTAGGTGTAGATAGGTATCCGAGTTGACTTTTAGTTAATAGTTAAGATTAGATTTGGCCCCATTTTTTTGTAGAATAATAACTAAAATGCTATTATTATTTCATCTATATAAGTTGAGTATCATAGCATTTTTAATGCTCTCATTGAGCTTGGTGTTACATTGCAAAAGCCATCAATCATCTACTATGATAACCAAAGAACTATCTATATCTTAAAGAATTTGGTTCATCAATAGATAACCAAACACATAGAGATCCATATGCACTTTATCAAGGAGCTGATTTAAATAGAGATCATTGATCTTCAATATCATCCTAAAAAAGAGTATATTAGAGATATTTTCACCAAACCTTTCATTGAGAGAAAGTATCTTCACTTGTGATCTCTTTTGGGGGTACAGGACGTTAGTTCTTTAGGGGACATCAGTTATTTAGGTGGGGTCTCCTAGACCTTCATTTTGAGGAGGAGTTTTTTTTCCTTTGTGTTTTCTCCTTTCCTCATCTATTTGTATAGAGTACCTAATATGGCTACAAATTATCAGGACTCTTATCCACATAACCCTACCTAAGCTTGACTTATGGGGGGTTTTTGATGCATTTATTTGCTTTATTACATTTACTTGTATTTATTATGTACATTGGTGCACTAATTACTTATTATAATTAGTTTATTATGTTTATTAATAATTTACACTAGATAGGATATGTTTGTTTAGCTAATAGTCAACTCGGATACCTATCTTGTTATATTGGAGTTCCACTCCACTATTCATAGTAAGATGGGATAAGATTACTTAACTAGTAGTCAACTTGTGTTGATCATTTACACAAGTTGGACACATATTTTGTTAATGTGGAATTTCATTCCACTATTCATGTAGTTAGATATAGTTGAACTACATGTGTTGTGTGAGTTCCCTGATCTTTATCTTGCACATCTTACTCTATATAAGAAATGGCTATTTGTGTATTATATATCAGATTAATATTAAATTATTAGATTAATTCACTATATCTAATTTATTTATTCATTTTTTTATTGTCTTAGATATACAGTTATTATTTATTACTATTACTATTTTATCTCTTGTTTATGCATTTAATTAGATTCATTAGATCATGTAGCTTATTCTAACAACATGACAAGCAATTTTTTTTATAATATGGGTTGAACTTTTGAACTATAGGTAAAAAATGGTTCAATAAATTGGTGATTCATAAGGGTAGTATGCCTGTAATGCTTACTAGAATAGTAGCCTTGTCCTTCAATTGGGAAATGGAGTCACTTGCACTTAAGCTCAAACCTAATCAGATCTTGATCAAGACAATACAACTATATTGACCTCAAAACTCACATAAAATAAAGGAAATAAGACACACACATATGTTAAATAATCATTTAGGGAAAATAAAACATAATCAAAATAACTACTAAATATAACTAGCCTAAACATATATTCCTCCTCCTGGATCAAAGGGGAAGATTATGAGATCTTTTACTCCATGATTTGAAGAATAACATGAAGCAACTTGCCTCTTGGATATTCTTATTTTTGGCTTAATCCTCTACTTTATTTCCAATCCTCTTGGCATGCTTTCAAGTGAGGTAACAACAATAAACTAGTCACCTATGAAGATAATGTCATCTTGTGCTTCACGATCCTTTGTTGATGCTTCTTGATGTTTGAACCTACCTCAAACATGACCATCTCTTGGCTTGTAAGATAACATCACCCTTAGATTATAGAGACTCCATGAAATTATTTTTGATCTTAAATGGTCTTTTAAGGATCTCCACATTGTTTCTCAAGTAAGAAATTAGTCTCAACAACATTCTCAATCTATCCAATAAGAGGTATAAGCAATTGAAGTTCCTCAAATTCATTGAAAATTTTTAGGGACTACTACCAAAAGTCTTCATATTCTCCCTTAGGATTCATAAGATTTTAAAAGGCTTCAAATTTATCCATGTGATCATATTGAAGCTACAAATTTTCACTCTCAAACTCTACTTCTTGCTCATTTGAAGCCATTTTACATTCATACAAGACCCCTTCTTATTTAGCTAAGGTTAATTCTATTTCAAGATCAGTTGTAACCTAATTTTCAACTTTTACCCCTTCTTCAATGTTCTATTTCATTTCATCTCTAAAAACTAAATTGCCTCTTTCCTCCCCAAGTAGAGTACTAATGAATATCTCTTCTTCATACACACTTGAATCATCTTCATCATTTGAAATTATAGCTTGATAATATCCATTTACCTCTTATAATACAAGATCCTCTTCAATAAGGGAGATGGTGGGAGGGTGATGAATGTGTTCATGAATCTGAGAGGTAGTATGAGGCATGTTAGGTTGATCATGAATAGTCTTGGGGACAAAGGGAACACTATTAAAACTTGGGGTCTTGGGGATGGAATATTATTATAAGAGTTGTTAAAGAGAGCAAATTTAGTTATGTTATGAGAACCTCATTATCTTCAACAAGCACTTCGTTCTTCTTATATCTTTCTTGAGGTACTTTTATATCTGAAAATTGATTTTAAATCTTAATAGTTAGGATCTCTTTATTATTTTGAATTCCTTCTTGGATAAACCTCCAAGATGGAAAAGATTTGGGTTCTTGAGGAAGGGGAAATGGGGCTTGAATAGGTAGAAGATCATTTTTGGCTTCATTTTATAAATTTTAGCTTGATTCAAGATCTTTGATTTTTTAATTATAAGGATTTAATTTGCTTTTTTAATATTCTATTTAATAGATGTTATTGAGGAGGGTCAATGACATAATGAGGATAAGAAGCATAAGAAGGTTGATAAGGAATGCAAGAGTGCTCTTAAAACACATGATCTACTTCACTTTACTCCATCTCCCAAGTATCTATCTTATCTAATACAAAATTACACAAATCACTCCTCTCTAATGCATGTCTAGAGGATATATATGTAGCTTGAAACATCCCAACCACTTCCTCATATTGAGAAGTTAATCAAACCCTTCTTGAAAATTTTAGTATCTTATTCTCCATCTCATCCATTCCATTTTGATAAGCTTAGAAAACTAGTGGAGGAGGGGAAGGAGGATAGCATGGTTAAGGGAAAGTATATTTGTATACATCACCATATCCATATGGGGAAGGTGTAAGCTGATCACAAGACTAATATGGTTCACAAGGAGGATAATATTGATACTCTTGATAGTAAGGAGGGAGACAATCTTGATAAGGTTACTGAGGTATATCATTGGGGTCATAGTGAGGTTGATAAGGAGTACTATAATATTGATATGAATCATCATACTATTGATAAGGCTCATTATATGGTTGATAAGGAGTATCATAGGCTTGTTATGCCTCATCAACTTGAATTAAATTGTAATTTACCTCAAAATCATCCATAACAACCTCATCAAGATAGTGAATTGAAAACACAAATTACTTTGAACAAGTGCTTGGGTTGCTAGAACCAGATGATTGAGCTCAGAGTCACCATTGATTTTATGAATGCCTCCAAAGGCTGATATGTATAAGTAAAATGCCAATAATCCTTAATATTCTTTGGAAATTTGTCCCACAAAGAATTCTATAGTTTTTTATCCCAAATTTGCACCCTTGAAATATTGTTCAAGCCTTTCAAATTTTGTGTAACATGGAGACAATCTTAGGTTTTGGGTGACCTTTAGGTGGATTAAATTTATAAGTTATAGGTATATCTCCCCTTGATGTATCACTTAGGATTATTCACTAATCTAAAAACTTATTAGGAAAAGAGAGAAAAAACCTACTTTAATGGAAGTGATGCACCAAAATTACTTGACAACTACCAAATGACTGCATGTGCACGTTAACCATGAAACTAACCTAAACACACACTAGTCCTAATTTACCTCTGTACATCAACACTTTGTTATGGAGGTTGTGATATATGTTTGGCCTAGGAAGACTAGTCAAGAGGTCATATAATGACACTAATGAATATAATACTCGCTCAAACATCACACCTCACTTAGACACTTCACAAGACATACAAAGTATCTTTCAAACTAAATATGAATGTTATAAAAAGACAACATGCCAAAGAAGCTAAGTTAATCACTTGATAAGATCAAAAATTCATGCACACATATTGAAACTAGTCAAATAAGGAGGTAAAATAAATAGTTTATCATCAATAAAAGGCTTTACAATGGGTAGGGATTCAACATACCTAGTGGAGGATGAATACAAAGTCTATCAAAGTTGATTTTATAGAGAAAAGAGACTAGAAGAAAGAGAGGGGCATATAAATGAGCCATGACAAGTGTAAATAAGACTTAAAATCAAGAAAGGAGGTTAAATAAAAGTTACATCAGGTTCTAAAATATTTTTTTCTTTCTTGAAAATGATTTCCTCTTCCAAGTGGCATAAGAATCTTCATGTTTTATTGTTACCTTTTCTTCATCTTGAAAAATACCCTTATTTTGGATTGTGAATGGAAAAGTGGAACTATTAATCATAAATTAATTTTGAGTCACCTTGTCTCTAGTCTTTGACACCTTTAATTAGTTTATAATCTCTTCAAATTGATATTAGAATGATTATTAGCTTTTAAGTGTCAAATATTGATTACATCCTTATGAGTGAAACACTCACCAATACCTCATTTTGTACCCAAAGCTCTCACTTAGCCTTTATTCCTTGTAGCCCTAAAAACACATAAATCTCCTTATGTGAAAGAATGTATGGATGATAATGGTAAATTAATGGTATTTTTGAGTACTTATTATTTACTTATATATCCATTCCAAATTTTATGACTATAAATTAAGTGCAAGTACACTTATTCACTCTTTCTCTCTCTTCAGTTAGGCCTCAATTAGATTTGTAGGCCTAGAAACTAATTTTTGGCTCAAACTGACTCCAACATGTGTGAAAATTAGTAAAAGTATTTAATTAACTTTAAAAATCACTTATCCATTCTCCATGTCAAATTTTACTTTATAAAACCCTATATGGATGGGTGAACCATGAAATGACCAAAACCCTAGTCTAGGCAATTATTCATGCATGAGAGGTAGTTGGAGTGTTTTGACAATAATTTATTAGGTTATAGTGCTTTAAAATTATATTTTTAGGCACAAAACACCTTAATATAACTTAATCCATTGAATATATGTCTCTTGAACTGCTCATTAGGTTTGCATATAAGCTTCTTGGTTAGCAAAAAATACATTTGTCACCTTTTGACCTCTCTTCATGACTTAAATAGCTCATATACCACCTTAAGAGACTTTAAAATGAGTTTATATGATGATTAAACCTTTTATAAAACCTAAAAATTCTTTTTTCTTAGTTTGGAGGCTAATTCATACCCTACACCCTCATAAACAAGCCTACAACCAAGTGTGGAAGCTAATTTTATATAGTTTTATCTTTGGCACATTCCAACCAATATTTTGTCTTGTGATTAGGGGAGTTATTAATTTCATATAATTTATTTATAGGTTATTTAAATTAACTTCAGGCAGTCAAGAAAATAATCTCCTCAGTTGGGTCATTTGAAGGCTTCTTTGCAGCATGTGAGCATCTTAGAGTCTTAGCAATGATTCATAAAGAAGATACCATTAACTTGAGAATCAAAGCCAAAATTTTTGAAGGCATAACCCTTGATAAAAAACCCTAATATCCCAGGTAAAAATTTATCTTGTCAAGAAATATCTGAGGAAATTTTTTTGCCTCTCGGGTGGTTAAGTATGCATTCTTTGTTGTCAAGGGAGAGATGAAGGTTGAAGGTGGTGTCTTGAGGTTTATTTTAAGTTTTTTTAATTTATTTAGGTATGTAATACATAATTTTATGATATTAAATATTTTAAAACATATTTACCCCCCTTCATATGGCTTGGAACACATACAATCCTCTCATGAGGGATTATGTTTAACCCTAAAAAATGGACCCTAGAAGCCTTTTCTAAATTGCTTCTTCCTTCTTCCTGGGTTTGAAAATTGTGTGAGTTCATATTTAGGTTTTATAATATTTCCTATGGAACCTCATACTCAAAAATTCCTCACTAACCTGCTTAATATATGCATAAATCATTCAAACTTCATGAGCAAGATTGGAAAATTCTCTTAGGCCTATAGATCTGTATGATTCCTCTAGTTGTGTTTGCTCTTTTTCTCCATTTAAAAGTATCAATATAGTTTTAAGATACTATCCATAGATCATGATAACTTAAATCACTATAATTTATACTTGATTCGTCATTTTAAATCAAAATTATATCCTTTCTCCATAATTTGGCATACAGTCCTGAATGTGTAAGCTTTTACTATAACACTCTTGGTTGTAGGTGAGTATTGGATGTTTAGATTGTACCATTGGGATGGACGTATATTAAATGTATTTATTGACACTTATTTTAAATTTATTAAAACTATTTTAGTGTCATAAAACTTTAATAACCTCTTTTCTCCATGGAAACTCTCAAACACTACCCTACTAGCTCTTTCTTTTATGAGGCCTAAGATGGACCTGTAGATCAATTTGGTTGTGTGACTACAAGCCTGAAGTAGATTATTTTAGTCCTTAATTATTAAATGAATTTCATTGCTCATCAAAACATCCTTATAAAATATTTTCTATTAAACATCTTCCTTTAAGATTGAAATCCAACTTGAATTCTCAAAAACACATGTATGTTACCATTTAGGTCTCTTGAGCTTAATCAGTGTTAGGTCTAAAGAATAAATATTAAATGACATGGTTTCCATACAATATGAATTAAAAAAAATATTCAAATTTTATATACATATTTTAAACACTTCATTCAACCCTTTAAAAATCATTTCAAACAAATAGTTATTGCATTTTGTGTGCAAAAGAGACCTACAAACCTAGGCAAACATATAGGTCTATATTTTCAATGCAAGAAAGTTTTATGGAGCCTATCTTAAAATTTGTAAAAAAAAAATCACCCTTAACTTCCAATTTACCTCTCTTATGAGGTCATGACCTTCATACAACATTTATTATGTAGTAATTAAACCCTTCAATCCACTTTTGTGCTTGGAGTTACACACATAGTCCAAAAACCAAGGCCATTGTATGTTACTTTGAGAAAGAAATGTTGGAGTGAGTAGTGGAGTCACTAATAGAATTTTAATTTAATTTTATATATTTATATGGTGATGATAAACCAATTCATTTCATTCCTTCAACTTTTGTAAACCCTAGAAAAATCAAGAAATAATGACAGTCATCTCGAAAACTATGTAAAAAAAGAGTTTTCTTATGAATTGAAACTCACACATGCAAATTTTGTATTTTAAAATCATGTTATATGCCTTAATATACCCTATAAATCCTCTCTAATTTCTCCCATTCTTCCAAACAATCTAAAACTATCATTTTAAGGATGAAAATGAGCCTATGGAGTTTGTAGGCAATTTTAGACCACCTTGGAGTCTTAGAAATTGTTAATAAAGGAAGGGACACAAATATAACCAATATTTAAATTTAATTTAACCTCATTATTACCCCCTAATCTTGAAAAAATATTATGTCTCAAATCCCTTTGTATTGTATGGAATGAACATCCTAAATTAGCCTTTGTGAGCTTACCAAGGGAGTGATGGAGAAAATGAAATATTTTTTGCCTTGAATTGACCTTTACCTATAATCCAAGAATTTGTTTGAACTAATTAATATAAATATACACTCTTAAACCATTTTCACTCGAAAGTGAATCTCCCATGTCCATAGAAGTGGCTATAACTACCTTTTTGGAGTGATTTCCTAGAAAATTGGCGTGGTCTAACATATGTGCAAGTTATATAACTATTTACAAAACTTTTTAAATTGTATTTTTATGTAAATTTCACTTGAATATATTTTTTATACATTTTAGTTAACCAAAATCACATTTCTCTTGCTTAACACTTACCTTAAACTTTGTAAAACAACTTTAATCTTTCCAAACATGTGTAAAATGTTTATGCAAGGTGATTAAGAATTAATAAACTATGACATATTTTTACCAAGCTTAATTACATGATGGAATGGATAGAATAATCTAGGACAAAGATAAATCACTACCTTAATCTTATCAAATAACCCTAAGTTTTGATAATAAGACCTTAGAAAGATCCTAATAAGAACTCATAAGACATGGAAAAGTTTTGAAAAATTCTATAAGACATGAAAATAAAGTTATTTTGTAATATTGGTTGACATTTTGACCTAGGTGTCAAAAATGGTCAAAATGGACAATGAGGATCAATGAGGGTGTGACTATTGACTATGAGGGATGATGATGACTCATGAGAGATTGATTATGGATGATGAGGTATGATGAGGTTCGATGAGGGAGTGATTATGGATGATGAGAGATAATTATAGATTATTAGTGAGTGTTTAGGGATGATGAGGGTTGATGAGGATATGACTAGGTACTATGAGGGATGATGAGGACCAATGAGGGAGTGATTAGGGATCATGAGGGTTAATGGAGTGATTAGGTATTATGAAGGATGATGATGGAGTGATTATAAATGATAATTAATGGTGAGGGTTGATGAGGGTTTGTTTAAATAAAATGAGGGTATATGAGGGAGTGATTAAGGATGATAAGGGATAATGTGGGGAAATGAGGGAGTGACTAGGTATGATGAGGGATGATGATGGTTGATGAGGGAATGATTATAGATTATAGATTATGATGAGATCCCTATCTATAGAATAAAAATCAATTTATTTATTATATTAATCAAGGGCCAATATTTATATATGGGTACTCACCTATCCATATTTATATTTGAGGATGATGAGGGATGCACTTGGTTTGAACCTACAATATTTGAGTCATAGGCCTAATAAGTTGACTAATTCCTACACCCCACTTCATTAAATATGGGTATGATCACAATGAATCAATTCCATATACATATGTCATATATACATATGGAATGTTCCCCTAAGTGAATGAATCAATTTGAATCATATTACATACATAATATATTTATATCATTTGATTGTAATAAATTAGAATGAATGATATATTGGTACCATGTTTATTAGTGAAAAATGAAATAATCTTATGCCATCCCCACTATATAGATATAGAGTTTCATTGGCAATGTCACGTTATATAGTTTGACTGACATAATATATATTGGCACCTCAACCCCACAAATGGATTTATACATAGATTTAGAGGGAATAGAGATAGGGACCAAGGTCTATCAATGTTATCAGTTATTCCTAGTTTACTCTATCCATTGAAAGAGTCTATCAATGATTGAACAAATCTATCAATGATAAATGCTAAAACATTAATACATAATATGTATCATATGAATAAAATGACCTAATTTACATAATTCTTGACATGTTATAAATGATTTGTGATATATATATATATATATATATATATATATATATATATATATATATTATATATATATATATATATATCATAGAATATATTGATGTCATTTTATACATATTTCATTGATGTTTATATGATATATAATTTAATGGGTTAGGTTAAAATGATGTGATGGATAATGTGTGGCCTATTAATATGATATTCCATTTCAAATGATTGACATCATTGAATTGGATTCATTATGTATGGGTTACATTAGTGTGGTGGGCTCATTTGATGTCGGAACATCACTTTAATTGCATACTTTTTGGTTTATTTATCTATTTTTGAGTCTTAGGTAGATCTAAATAGTCATTATGATATTATTTTAATCATTTCTAGGTGTTAGAATTTCTTAAAATTTAAATTTGTCTTCATTTGGTATTTTCCCACCAAAATGATGAATTCAAAATTTTAAATATTTTTCTTTAGTTTTAGAGTCTCTAAAAAAATTGGCATGTGTTAGTGATGGATTTTGGTCTACTTAGATTTATAAATGGTCTTAAAATGAAATTTAGTTTTTTGTTCACCTTGTAGACTCAATTGCTATGTTTAACTTATGGTCTAGTTCAAGAATGCATTTTACTCATGCAAGAGCCTACGTTGGAGGCAACCTTGAAAAATATAGAATTTTTAGGAGGATATAAATTTTTTAAAAGTTTAAAATTAATTGGGATGACATATTATAATAATGTTTTAATCTCTAATAATGAGAGATAAATTACAATTCATAAATAAGAAGATAGTTTTACCAAGAATTATGTGCATGCTTATGACAAACATGAATGTTAGTGTAAAAGATTAGATTTTAGAATGAATTTTGATTTCATGTGTAATATTCATAAGTTTTAATATATTTTAATTATTTAATTTCTTCATATATTAAGACAAGTTTGATCATCTATAGATAGAACAAAGAGAAACTTAGTCTTCACACAGTCTTGTGTTGTCTCCATCAAGTTTAAGGTGAAGAATGGTAGTTATTGCATTATTTTAAGGGTACTTGTGTTTTAAAGGTATTGAATAAAGGTAAAAAGTTTAATGTAACTTTTTTTAATGATTATAACTCCAATAAATATTCAATCTTGATCAAAATTTCTAACTCTACCCACACAAGTCTGTACACTATCTTTTGGATTCTTGTTCAATTAAGACTTCCATGTTTTGAATATTTTTATTAATAAAGATTTTTTTTTTATATTCTTCATTTGTGTTTAGGAATTAACATACCTAATATATTCATTTTGAGTCCTTTAAACTCTATTTTACTCTTATAATCTCTCATTTTCTCTCTCTTAGCATGTGTGTAAAACATAGTGAAGGGTTTTAACCATTTCATGGTTTAGATAGCTAGACATTGTTCCAAAATCTAAAATTTGACTTCAAAATTGGGTTTTGTGTCATTGAGGTGAATCAAATAGCTTCTTTTATTATTTGCATGTGTGATACATTTAAAATCCAAAACTTAGTTTTAAGGCATAGTAGACCTAATTGAGGCCTAATTGGCAAAAATATAACTTGAGTTAGTGCATTTATTTTGAGAGTTACTTGAATTAACTTTTTAGAGACTACAAAAAAAATAATGGGTATTATGAATGGGTTTCAATTTTATTATAACCTCTATATTTAAAAAAAACTACCAGGATTTGTCCATTTGGAGGACTAAAAGAAATAAACCTAATTGAGAGAAAGGTTTTGAAAATAGAGGATTTTACCATAATATAAGGTATTTAAACTTCTTGTGTGGCAGAAGGAATATAAAGGGTACTATTAAACAAGAATTTTTTTCCTTAGAACTTTGTGTATCTATTAAATCATCCTAAAAGGTGTTTTGAGAGGGCCACTAAGCTAGAAGCCTAATTGAAGAAAATTGTTCATAGTTGTTTTATCTCTCCCCCTCTACATCAGATTGGTATCAGATCAGGATAGGTACCTAAAGGAGGATTAAATAAGTTTTTCACTCTTTGAGAACATGAGTGATTTGATTGATTATTGGTCAGTGAATTTGAATAAGCCAGAATGCCACCTAGAAGGAACCCAAGAGGAGGTGGAAGAGTAGGTATCCAGAAGGGAGATGTAATCCTATAAGATTTAATAAATCTCATAATTATTTTTGATGAAAGTTTTATAGTATTAGATTTAAATCAAAGAAGAGGAGTCGTAACAAGGGATGTTAGTGATAGGGAAGAAGAACCACATGCACAAAAGGAAGGAGTTAAATGAGATGAAGAAGGAATAGATAGGCTATTGAAGTTAGTCATGGGACAAGGGCATAAACCTAAAATATAAATTCCAACTTATGTAGGCATCCTTGATGGAGAAGATCTTATAGATTAGGTTACATACTTTGACAAGTACTTTGATTATGAGAGTGTGCTAGATGAGAACAAGGCAAAGTTTGTTTTCACCAAGTTAAAAGGACATGCAACCCTTTTGTGGGACTATGTGAAAGATGAAATAAGAAATAAATTTAAGACCAAGATCAAATATTGGGATAGGATGGTACTAAATTTAAGGCAAAATTATTTGCTAGTAATTATCACACTAACTTGTTCAAGAATATATATATTTGAAGTAAAAGGATATGGGTGTGAAGTAATACACTAAAGATTTTTATAAATTTACCATCATATTAGGTCATGTGGAAAAATATATGGAAAATATGTCTACGTATCTCACAAGTTGAGATACATCCTACAAGATGAACTAAGTTTTGTAATTCTTAAAACACTTAAAGAGTGTTACCAATTTGTCTTGAATGTTGAAGATAAGTTAAATAGAAGATAAAAAAACAAAAATATGGCAGGGGAATTAATTATAGATGTATAGGTAAATAAGGAGGAATAATTACATCATAAATAACCAATTTAGAACCTAATTCATCTCAAGAACATGCATCCAGCTTAAGATGTGGATTCAAAGGAAGTAGACCATATTTTAGAGATGGATATACACAATGAGGTAGAGGTTTAAGTGGATTCATAGGTAAATGTTTTAAATTTAATAATTTTATTAGTCATAATTTTTGGGAATGTCCAAATAATTCTCAATCTAGTGGATCAAAAACTAAAAAATAGAAATCAAATAGTTGAAGGAGAAGAAGAGAGTGTGGGTTCTCCATCTCATGTTACGGAACCAGAAGTGGGTGAATCTTTGTTGACGAGAAGATTTTTGATTAAAACACCTAAATATAAGGAGCCTACCCAAAGTAAAATTATATTCAAGACAACATATAAATGTCAAGGTAAGTGCTGCAAGTTAGTCATTGATTTTAGTAGCATAGATAGTCTAGTTTCAATTAACATGGAAGAAAAACTTGGCTTGAAAAGAATATGGCACCCAAATACTTACAAGGTCTCATGGCTTCAAAGTGGGAATCAAGTTATTGTAAATGAGAAATTTTTGGTGGAATTTCATATTGGAGGTTATAACTATAAGGTATTATGTGACATAATGGCAATGGACATGTTCCATGTACTTTTAGGGAGTCTTTATCAATATGACTTCAAAACTACACATGATGGTAAATAGAATGTATATAATTTGGAAAATGATTGTAATATTCATACATTGATACCACTAAAATAATATTCTCAAGGACAAAAAACCAATGCAAGTGTCATGATGGTAAGTGAAAAAGAGTTCTTGAACATTGTGAAGGAAGAAGAATTAGGCTTTCGAGTAGTGATCAAACCAAGGTCTGTTATAACATCCACTCATATAAATGAATTAACTTAATAATTTAATGATATGTTGAAGGATTATTCTAATATAGTGGTGGAAGGACTATCTAATGAGCTTCCACCTATTAGGATCATCAATCATCACGCTGATTATGTACTAGGTGCTAACTTACCTAATAAAGTTTCATCTAAAATGACTCTACAAGAGAATGAAAAAAATAATAAGTGAATCAAATACCTCCTTGATAAGTTATTTATAAAGGAAATCCTTAGCCCATATGAATTACTAGTTTTACTAGTTCCCAAAAAAGGAGATTGGAGGATGTGTACAACTTCAAGAGCAATCAACAAGATCACTATAAGGTATAGATTTACCCTTCAAACAATTGTGGATTTTATGGATCATTTGAGTGGTTATATATACTTTTCCAAGATATATATTAAGAGTGTTTATCACCAATAAGAATAAGAGGAGATGAATGGAAGACTACCTTGAAGATAAATGATAGGTTATATGAATGGCCTATCAAGCCATTTAGAGTTACTAATTCCCAAAACACATTCATGAGATTCATGAATGGGGTTTTTAATCCCTTCATTGGTAAGTTTGTGATAGTGTATCTAGATGACGTATTGATTTACATCCCTAATAAAGAGTAACATATTCAACATTTGAGGATGGCTATAAAATTTTGTATAAGGAGAGGTTGTTGATTAACCTCAATAAATGCTTGTTCATGAATATAGAGATTTTTTATCTTGGTTTTTTGATCTCACAAGGTGTATTGAATATGTATAATGACAAGGTGAAGCCATCATTGAGTTTCCAACTCCAAGGAAAACCTATGAGGTAAGGTGCTTTCATGGTTTAATTAGCTTCTATATAAAATTTATGAGAAATTTCCGTGGTATTAGTGCACCCATTGTTGATACTATTAGAGGATATAAAAAGAAGTTTGTATGGACTAATATAGTTGAGATTAATTTTTAGTCTTTGAATAAAAGGATAACATGACAAATAATATTGACACTTCTTGATTTTGGCAAGGTGTTTCAAGTTGAATTTGATACAAGTGAAGTGGCTACTAAAGTTATCTTAAGTCAATATGGAACACCTATAGATTACTTTCATGATAAGATAAATGAGGATAATAAATGGTATTCAAATTATGATCTTGAATTCTATGCCATGGTTCAAGCCTTGAGAAAGTGGAGACACTACTTGATGACAAAGGAGTTTAATTTTTAAGAACAACCATGTTATTCAATTCATAACCAACCAACCAAATATAAATCAAAGGCACATGAAGTTGGTACAGTAATTAAATAACTTCACATTTGACATCAATAATAAGAAAGGGAAAACAAGAAAATTAGTAGATGGTTTAAGTAGAAGAACTTTGTTTTTTAGTGAAATTCAACTTGAGAGTGGAGGAATTAAGTTATTAAAGGAGTTATATGAACTGATTTGGATTTTTGAGATGAATATGAAGCTTATAAGTATCTTAATACAAAAAATAAGTATCTTTAGATAGATTATATGCTTCAATATGGTTTATTGTTCAAAGGAGTTTAGATATGTGTGCCAAGAAGTTTAATGAGAGACAACTTGATCAAGGAGAAATATTTTGGGAGATTGGCTGGTCACTTTGGTCTTAATAATACCTTAACTCAACTTATTAATCACTAATATTAGCCTATGATTCAATATTATGTGATAAATTGTAATGAAAGATGCAAATTATGTCAATATGCAAAAGGGAAGAATACTAATGCTAACTTATATTAGCCCTTACCAATATCAAATAAGCCTTGGGACTCAATTCGCATGGCTTTTGTTATGGGATTAAAAAAAAATCAAAGAGGTCATGATTTCATATTTTTGTGTGTGTATATATTCTCTAAAATTTCCTATTTCATATCTTGTAAAACAATCAATGATGTTACTCATGTGGCCAATTTGTTCTTTAAGGAGGTGGTTAGACTACATGGAATACCATTTAGCATTATCTCAAATAGAGATACTAAATTTATATGACACTTTTGGAAAAAAAAATGGAATATGATAGGTACCAATTTTAATTTCATCTCAGCTTACCACCCTCAAGCAGATGGCCAAACTAATTTTGTCAATACAAGTTTGGGTAACTTGTTAAGATGTTTGACAAGACAATCCTAAATAATGGAATTTGGTGTTTCCTTAAGTAGTGTTTTATTAAAATGAATCAACCAATAAGATCATTATAAAATATTAAATTTCTATTTGTGTATGGTATGCACCAAATGGAAGTCTTTGAGTTGAGAGACTTGGGCAAAATGGAAAGAAGTGGTGCTGAGGGAGAGGAGTTTTCCATCACCATGAAAAAGGTGCATGATCAATTGAAGAAATAATTATATATAAATGTGGATAAGTAGAAAAAACATGTTTATTTCAAGAGGATAGATGTCATTTTACATTTTGGAGATATGGTAGTAGCTAACTTGAGGAAGAAAAGAATTCCAAAAGGTGAGTACAACAAGCTAAAGAAGAAGAAGATTGGCCCATGTAAGCCATAAGAAAGCTTTCTAATAATGAATATTAAATAGAGTTTCCTATTGGAAAATTTATCTCTCCTATATTAAATGTATCTTACTTGTATCCATAGAATGAAGGATAAATGAAATATTAATCAGCTATAAGTCAAGACATATTGGTCCAAGAGTGCACAGATCAACTGCTACAAAAAATAAAATCTTGATCTTATCTTGGACAAGAAAGTGGTAAAGAGAACAAGAATAAAAGGTTAATATCAGTATTTTTTTATGTATAAACATCATATTCTATATTATTCCACTTGGATGAAAATATTAGACATCATTAAGCATGTTAGTACTCTTGAAGACCTCATGAACATGAGTTTATGAGTAAAATTCTTGTTCCTAAGGAGTATGATGTAGGAACATCACTCCACATGCATAATTTTTGGTCTATTTATTTTTTATTGAGTATAAATTAGGTTTTAATAGTATATAGGATATTATTTTAATCATTTCAAGTGTTATACTTGCTTAAAATTTGAATTTGGCTTCATTTCCCATTTTCCCACCAAAATGACCAATTCAAAAAAAAAAAAAATTTTAATTAGTTTTGATGTCTCTAAAAAAATTTTGGTAGGTTTTAATGATTTATTTTGTTTTTATTATATTTATAAAGGGTCTTAAAATTACATTTAGTGTTTTGGTCACCTTGTAATCTCATTTGTTATGTTTAACCTATGGTCTAGTTCAAAAATGCATTTTTCTCATGCAAGAACCTACATTAGAGGAAACCTTAAAATACTTAGAGAATTTATATGAGGATATCAAATTTTTAAAATTTTAAAATTATAGGGTATTACATGTTTTAATAATGTGTTAAGTTCCAAGAATGAGAGAGAGTACAGTTCATAAAGAAGATAGTTTTACCAGGAATTTTATGCATGCTTATGATAGACATGAATGTCAATGCAAAAGATTAGATTTTGATATGTGTTTTGATTTAAAGTGTAATATTAATAAGTGTTATTATATTTTAATTTCTTAATTTATTTATATATTTAGACAATTTTGATCATCTATAGGTAGAACAAAGAGAAACTTATTCTTCACACGGTCCTATGTTGTTTGCATCAAGTTTAAGGTGAAGAATAGTAGTTCTTGCATTATTTTTAGGATATTTATGTTTCAAAGGTATTGAATAGAGGTGATAAGTTGAATATGAATTTTTTTAAGGCTCGTAACTACAATAAATAATCAATCTTAATCAAAATTTATAACTCTATCCACACAAGGTTGTGCACTGTCTTTTGGAGTCTTATTCAAGTAAGACTTACAAGTTTTTGAATATTTTTTATTAATGAAGATTAGTTATTTATATTATTGATTTATATTTATCAATTTAAATATATAATCAATTCAATTTTATTCCTTTAAACTCTATTTTTCTCTTGGAATCTCTTATTTTCTCTCTCTCGGCCTATGTGTAAAACCTAGTGAAGGGTTTTAGCCAATTCATGTTTTAGATACCTAGACATTGTTCCAAACCTTGAAATTTTACCTGAGAGTTTTATTTTATGTCCTCAATGTGAATTAAATATTTTATTACATTATTTGTGTGTGATGTATTTAAAATACAAAACTCAATTTCAAGGCCTAAGAGACCTAGTTGAGGCCTAATTGGCATAAAGATATGTTGAGTAAGTACATTTATTTTGAGATTTGATTGAAATGTAATTTATAGATACTAAAAGAAGGATAATTGGTATACTAAATATGTTTAATTCTTATTATAACCTATTCAAGTTTCAAAACCCTTTAGGATTTGTCCATTTGGAGGGCTAAATAAAAAAAACCTAATTGAGAGAAAGGTCTTGAAAACAGATGATTTTACCTTAAGAGTTGGTCTTAAAACTTATTTTGTAGCACTAGGAAGATTAAGGGTACTAGGAAACAAGATTTTTTTTCTTTGAAACCTTGTATATCTATTAAATCATCAAAAAATGTGTTTTGAGAGGACTACTATGCTAAAAGCCTAACTAAAGAAAATAGTTGAAAGTTGTTTTCTCACTCTCCCTCTGCATCATCACTATTTTAATTTACCTTTTTTATAATAATATATGGTGTTTTTAGTCACTTTTAGCCTATAATGGACTTAATTTCAAGTAAAATAGGCATGAATAGGTGGTTGGGTGTTTGTGGGTCATCAATGTAGATAATGTTTCCCACTTTGGAATCAATTAAAATTAAATTAGGGTGACCATGCCTAAATTTGACCCAAATTTTCCATATTTACCATATTCAAAAAATATTATGGTATTTTTGTGCCATTTTTTGCCTAATGGGACTTAATCATAAGTAAAATTGACATATTAAAGTGACTAAGTGTGCACTAGTTTGTAAGATTTAATTTTGACACACCCACAACTCTTATAAATGTCAACAAGCAATATATAAGGTGAATAAACAACATAAATGACTATATGTTTACCCAAAATGGATATCAACTACAAAAGTCATGCCCTAAAATCCCTAGGTTCAATATTGAAATCCTAAAAATGACTAAGTATTGACCAAATAGAAATTTGAAAAAGTATCTCCAAAATTGTAAGGTGTGCAGCTATGAGACCAAATATATAAGATGTAGAGTGACCCTAATTTCTTAAATTTACTAAAATAAATTTTAATTCTAAGTATTTGTTATACTTAACATTTATTTTAGTAAGCCACATGCCCCACCTTCTAATTCATCCCCTTTTTTCATTCTAGCCTTCCATGCATTATTTTATTAAGAATGCACATGTGTTATTTTGAATATGTATTATAGTGTGTACATGTTTTGGTTATTTAAAATTTAAAACACATTCCTTTTGTCTCATAAATGGCTTGGATACCCGAGCTTAAGGCTTGGAGCTACAAACACACATATGAATCCAAGTGTTTTGATAATAAAATAAAATCCAACTTCCATCATCATAAAAATTATGAATTTCAATGATATAATTCATGAAATTATTAGTAAAACATGAAACATTATCTCCTCTTTCCAAATATATGATTTGTCTAATTTTTGTGATTTCCATCTATGTTGATTTCTAACTATGAAGTTTTTAGGCCAATAATTACTCTAAATATACTTGCCTATATATGTTTATGGAATTTTTTTTGTCGATCCAAATGAAAAAAACATTACATGGTCAAAAAATAAAATTAATTACATACACATGTAAAAAATAAAAAAACTAATTTTGGGTTTTTTTTTGAGGTAGTTATGGAAGTCGTACATCCATCTATCATTTTTTTGTCAATTTTTAGGATCTATTTAATTTTAAAATAAATAAAAATATGTATAGATTAAAATTTAAAAACATAATAGGTTAAAAACTAAATGATCTTATCTAAATTTCCACCAAAGATTTTCAAAAAGTACTAAATGATGCTTAAAAAAATGATGCACCATATGGCTAGGTATCTACTATGTTTTTCTTATAAAATAGTAGTTCCTCTTCAAATTTTAGATATTTTGAATACTTATACTTAACCATTTTTTAAAATAAATTAGTTTTTTATAAACTATAATTGAAATTATATAATTAATTTTCTTATACCATCTTCAAATTTTAAGTGTAACCATGTCAAATAATCTACATAAGATGACATCTCTCAATTTTTAGAAAAAAACATGTCCACATGTAGACCCCCTTTTGTCCCCCAATTTTTTTCACTTTTCCATGCATTAGAGTCTCAAAATTTCTATAAATATGGCACAACATATGCACCACCCCTAATTTCACTATCATTCTCCCAATAGGAGTCCCTAGATGAAATGAACACTAGGCAAAATGACTTAGGTTCAACACAAGCAGACCAAATAGTTTTAAAATGTCTACCCTAGATATATAGATAATATTGAACATACCATATCGCATTTATTTTATCAACCATTATAATATGTCGGGATATTTTATGATCAATTTAGTGTTGGAAAAGGGTATCAACATACCATTTCCAATCCTTTCACTAAGAACGGGAAGAAGTAATGATGAATTTATGAAAAATAACAATTGAAAAAACATAAATAATCTCATCATAGGAATCCTTTTATATAAGGAAATTTTATATTTGGATTTCAATGATTCCCCAAAATTTCAAAATAAAGATTGTTTAAAAAATAGATCTTGAAAAGTAATAATTTCTCTTTGAAAAACTTTAAGAGAATGAATCCATAACACTTCTAGAAGATGGAAAACATAGTAATTAACAATATAATACCACCATATATAATTTTGGTTGATAGAAAGGCCATCCTTGAAACCCAATCTATTCCATAATATCCATGTTTTAAAATTCTCCCAAGCTTTCCAAATTATTTTAATCACAAAAAACCCAATAATCTTCATAGGGGTAGAAAGAGTGAGAAGATTAGCAAAACCTATCCCTTTACACATAGAGTGACCATAAGGGGTGCCTCCATGAATTTAATGTGAAATTAAAACATCCATTCTACATTACCTTCAATGGTAAGGACAATCCATTTGACATAGATAATCGAACCTTCTTGAGAAATGTCAATCAAACCCATACCTCCCACATTCTTGGGAAGACAATAATATTCCCAGGAAACCATATGGAAACCCTTTCCAATAGAGGCATTGGCCTAGATGAAATATTTGAGGAATTTTTCAATATTTTGAACTATATTTTTAGATGGAACCTAATAGGATGATTAATACACATGGGTGGCCACAAGCTATTTGGAAGAAATTTGAAACTTGTCAGCCAAAGATAAGGGCTTGGTAATCCAATGAGATTATTTTTTCATAACCATGTCCACCACATACTAACATTAAACATAATGGGAAGCCTAAAATTTAAAAATTATACCTCAAATTTTAAATATGTCATCATGTTGGAGCCATTTACACTTATACTAACTCACCCAATGAGGCTAAGACAGGAATGATATTGTGTATCACTGAGTCTTTTCCCATTGAATGGAAAATCTAGAGGAAAGAAAAAAATATAAAGACAATGAATTAAATTAGTAATATTATCTTCATCCTTAATGAGATTAAGAAAGGAGTCATCTATAAACTGACCATTGAGGAGTTAAGGAGAATCCTCAATAGGTAAAGATATACCCTAGACAAGATATTGAGATTGAGAATTCGTTGAAAGATACCCAAAGCCTTCGACAATGAGGACATACAAGTGGGGTGCCAATGGGAAAAATTATAAATGGATTTTAAAAGACCAAATTATTTGGAGATGACACCATAAATGGAAAGGAAGACATAAACATCTACAAAAAATCATTTGAGCTGATTGTAATAATTTAGGACTAAAGCTTAAGGCTTGTAACATTTCTAAAATAATGGACCATTCAAGTCAATCATATACTTTCTCAAAATAAATCATAACAAACATAACCCTTTGATTGTAATGACAAGCCCATTCCATACTATCCCACACTATAATGTCATTAATATATCTTCCTTGAATGAAACCAGTTTGTTCAATTTGAACAATCAAATGAAAAAGGTGGTGAAGACAAAGTGTTAATGCTTTGGAATTTATATTTTAAGTTACATTGTGTAGGGTAATGGGTCACCAATTGTATATTAATTTAGGGTCACCTTAATTCAAGATGAACATTATGTGACCTTTGTCAATTCTAGTTCCCAATAAATGGGTTTGTAAGGCTTCAAGGTAGATTTGAAACAAATCTAGTTCAATGATATCCCACATTTTTTATGGAATTTTTTAGGAAATCCATCACAACCAAGAGCCTTATGATTGACCATTTTCATAACTTCCTCATGAATATCTTCAATGGAAATCTAACTATCATACATAACTCTTTGATCATAAGTTAACTTATAAGGAACAACTGAGAGACATTGAGCAAGGGCTTGTTGTCTCTCCAAGGAAGGCTCTTGGGCTATGAAGACTTGTTGGTAATACTACACAAAGGCCTAGAACATATCCAAAACATTAATAAGGAATTGACCAATATCATACTTGGTATTTATATGTTGAATATAATGTTTAGATTTGAGTATTTGAAAAAAATACTTAGACACTTTGTCACCCACCTTGAGCCAATGCAATCAATCCTAGATTTGAGCCCTTCAAGCATTATAGTTATCTACAATTTTAAAGTGTTTTCTTAATTCTTCAACTTTAGAGAAATAAATTTAAGGAATCCACCATGACCCAGGTCTTGATTTATTTTTATAATAATTCTATCTATCCAAATAACTTTATTGACAACATGAAGGGGTAAAGATACCACATTAACTTTTTGAAGGAAAAAAATATCCATTTCTAAAAACATTTTCTAGAAATATTACATAACATAATTGCGAACTAAGTCTATCAGACCCCAACCATTCATAAAAAAATGTCATAGATTATGGGTATTGAGAGACATATCCTCAAATCTAAGTCGTTTAGGGATTCTTACTAATTTTTAAGACTTGTGTATTATTAAAATAGATCTTGAAGTTGAAACATACATTTTTTAGCATAATCTACCACATACTCCTTGTTCTCTATAGTCTCTATAATAGGTGGAATATGAATGTGAGATGGAGATTAATGGGAATGATTTTAAGGATGATTCTTGTTATTGGATGGGAAAAAACATGTGGAGGGAAAGAAAATAAATCAATTGAAATATATGTGAGGGTGCGGTGAGAAGAAACTTGTGATCTTGAAATAAAATTAAAAATAATGGGAGTACTATAAAAATGGATTTTTTCATTTCAACATCAATATAGATAATATCCTTACTAGGTTGAGTTAACTAAGATGACTTCCTAATAAGTTGAGTAGTTCACAAAGGTGCTTGAAGTGTAAAACTAGATGACAACATGGTATTGCTAATAGGGTTTTGATTAGAAATACCTTTTTTAGAGTTGTTTTTATATCCCCTAACAATTTTGAATCCATCTTCCTACGTAATCTTAGGGTTAATAGAAGAATACTTGTGTATTAACCTACTATGAGGTGAATATAATAGGAAGTCTTTGATCTTATGGTGCATGGCTTGACAATGGAAGTAAATATTGGGTAGGTTGATAAATTGTATCTCAACAAACTCATTGATATATTTAGACAAATTCACTTCCACGTAAACCATTTTTTGTGGACAAGATAAATAAAATATCATAGGCTCATGAAAAACAACACACTAATTAAAATACATGATTTGGTTCTTAAAATGATAAAAATGCAAAGAAAACCCAATGAATGTGACCTAGATAGTGACATTGAGAAAACCATTCTCAAAAATAATAAAGTCTCAAGTCTAGGGTGAAGGGAGGTGTGAATATACTAGGTGGTGGATTTATTCACAATCATATTTGCATGGGTGGGTTCAGTAAAATGCAATAGGAAAAAACCCTTGGTCATGTTTTGGATGATTTTAAGCTTAGTTCCATGAGTAGTCAAAGCACAATGCTTCCAAGTTTTAAGCATGCTTTCAGAGGGAATGTGGCCAAAACTTACCTTATTAGTATAAATTGTTCCAACCATTGATAAGAATAATTAAATTCATGCATAGGTAAAATAATATTAGGTTGAGATTTTGTTCCTTGTGGTACACTTTGGGGTTAAATTTCCTTGGTTACTTGAGTGGGGGCATAATTTCTCAAAACTTGAACTTCTTCTATTATAGCTTCAATAATTGGATGAAAAGGATGGGAAGTCATTATATAGTCTAATCTCTCCCTAAGGTGAGGCTCCCTAAGTGGAAATAAATGTGATTATACCATAATATCTAGAAGGGCCATGGAATGAAATATACAATAACAATGAAAAGACAATGGTGGTGTGCACAAGTGAAACCTATCAAAGCATTTTTTCACTCTATACCTTTTTTTAATCACAACTATCTCTTTTTATTTTAGTCCATACATCCTTTTCATGTTAATTAATATGAAACATTGGTTTCCAATGTTTAAGAAATATATTAGATACATTAGATGTAGTTTATTGAATATTTTTTATATAATTTATCATCAAAAATTATACAAAAAATTATTTTATCTTTTTTTCTATTTTGAACAATTAGTAAGACAACTACTTTTCTCTATTGGTGTTTACATTACACATCCTTTATATAATTTATAGTAGTTAGAACATTTAACACTATATATAAATATGCCAACTCATTTAAGGTTTCAAAATCAACTATATATTATTTACCACCCCCTTATAATCCATTATACATTTAGCCACCAAAAAGGTATTTCAAGATTTAAAAAATAAAAATAATACTTAAATTATTATTATCTATCAATTTATTATATCTTTCATAAATTTTCATGTTTTCTACATATTTGATATGCAATAAATAACTTTACAATATGTGAGGTTTCTCTCTCTCCACCGCTTTCTCTCACAAACACACAAACATGTGCATGCACGCGCGCACGCACGCACACACACACACACACACACACACACACACACACACACACACACACACACACACACACACACACACACACACACACACACACAAGTGTACACATATAGACATGCGCACGTGCATGCGTGCACACACATGCATGTGTGTGTACATGTGCATGGACACAAACATGCATGCATGCACATGCACACATGCACATGCGCGCACACACACACATTGAATATAGAGTTTTAGGGTATGGTTTATTAAATATTAAGAATAAAAATAGAGTTGATTCCAAAAAAAAATTATCTTTTTTACTTCTTAATTATTCAAATTAATTAAGAAATAACTATTCAATAAAATATCATATTTAAAGATCCTATATATTTTAAATAACTTTACGAACCTAATAGATAAATCAAACACATACATTAATCTTTATTTTTTTATTTATTATATTAATAAACAAACAAATAAATGATATATTTAAGATAAACATTCATCTAAACCTAGTTGTATTGTATATGCTACTTATGCATCACAAGTTTATTATAATTTAAAAAAATTAATTTCACACTATGATTTAAAGAAAGAATCATTCTTATTATTAAAAAAATATTAATTGAAATATTTAAAATTAAATATACATATATCAATGCATTTAAGGATTTCAATTCAATTATACAATATTTACCACCCCCTATAGAATCCATTATACCTTCAGCCACAATTTATTTTTAAGAGTGAAAAAACCAATGATTAAACAATTGTGATACTTATTATTCAAATCTACAAAGTATAGATCACATGAAAGCTACCTTATCCTTTAATAAATAATGTATGGATTAATCAATTAAATAATCTTTTTATTTATAATAGATAATTTTCCAAATAAACAAATACTTGAATTGTAAATCATTAAATATTAAGTCATTACATTAAAAGGCTATGACTATGCACGCCATATTTTTAGAAAATAATTAAATTTAATTGATGTAAAAATTACCTAATATAATATGAGATTAAATAATTAAAAAGTATTATAACTATGAAAAATAATATTTTGAAATAAGAAATAAATAAAGTAGGTTATAAAAGCTTCCATTAAAGCTTAATCAATTTAACATATTCAACAAATTGAATCAAATGCTTTTAAAATCAACACATTTATCAATTTAATTTTATAGGAATGATATCCTCATTAGTAAACTTTATAAAAACTTGTTTCAACATAGTCTACCATCCAAATTGGGAAGTATCAATGAGGTCTCATCTTGAAAATAATACCATCAACATAAATCAATTGTTGTCTTCAATAAAGGTGTATGTACCCAAAATTTTATTTACATAAATGATGCCATGAATTTATTGAGAGTGATCATACCTTAGTTTATTACAATTAAAAAATCTATAATGAAAATTTTAATCACTTTTTTTAAAAGTGTTCACTTGAAAAAATAATTTCATCATTAATAGAAAATTTTGTTTAAAGAAATAGAGTTTCGATATTTGAAGTGAAAAATTAAGAAATTAAATATACATGTTAGATATTTTTATATAAATTAAAAAATAAATTTAAAATAAAATAAAAAATTTAAATTATGCAAGAGCATCATTGTGATGAAAGGCACTACAAAAATTAGGGTTTTAAACCATAACTTTGTTTAAACAATGGTAAAGGATCCTACAGAGAATATCAAAGCTTTCAATATGGCCTTTAGAAAATTGAAGGTAGATGTAGTGATCCCTAGTGTATGACAAGAAGATATAATTGGAAAAATAGGTAAAAACTCTATGATGTTTAATGAAGAAGGTGCATGGGTGGTGTCAAAGGTCTTGATTCAAAACCAATGGGTAACAATGTTGGTAGGGAAGGTGGAAATCCATAGGGTTAATTAGATTAGAGGATGGATTGGTCCATAAGTTTTTGGGAATCCTGATATGATGACATGGAAGTTAAATTCATGTAAATCAGCTCCTAATTCCTTAGTTTATATTGTGACTTGATTAGAGAGGAAGAAGATTTCAGTGGTGAATCCTTTGGGTATAGTGAAGATTGTCCCTTCAGTCTCTTTTGGGGATGAGGAATTCAAGGAGGTGATAAAAATAAGGAATGGTTATCTTCCAATAGATTAATCTATAGGTTTCACCACTTGTATCCAAACCTACCTACTCTTCACAAATAGATCTTTGATGTGTGGCAACTATCAATAGAAGACAATTTGGATATTTATCTCTATGATGGGGGTTTTTTCATTATGATTTTTGATTTCTTTGAAGACGAAATCAAGGTTATATAATATAATATATTTATATGGTATTAACATTTTCTCTTTATGAATTCATGGTTTTAATATTTCAACCCTCTTGCAAAACCCCCCAAAACTAGGCCCATTTTAGTTCAGATGTCAGAGCTTCCTTTATAGTTCTTGTTTGAATCATTCCTTTAAACTATTGGTAATACCCTAGGTGGGATGTTGATGGATGGTCCTGCTATGAAAATTTAACACACCACTTTTACTCATATCCTAATCTTCATGGATATCTCTATTGACCTTCTAGATACTATCAAGTTCTTAGTCAAAGACCATTATTGGTCCCAAACCCTTGATTTTGAAGGGATAATTTTCCATTGCCATAGGTTTTGTAAGATAGGCCATTTTTTCATGAGTTAACAAAGATAAAAATGAAATTAAGAATCTTATTTGTGGAAGGACACCCTTCTTTCTCATATTTCAACATTTTCTCCTGATACAATCATGGATGTGGTGTTAGCTATATTGGTGGATGAACAAAAGGATTATGATATTCATGATGTGATTTCATTTCCTTCTCTAATAATTTTAAGGTGAATATTAGTGAGGTTATTTTAACCTTAGTTCCATTGGTTTATATCCCCTTAAATCAATCAAAGTTTCCATGCATAGCAGCCATGATTCAGGGGATTATTGTGATAGAGAGGTCTAGAATATAGTGCAAAAAAGTAAAAAAAGGTCAAATCATCCCTAAACCATCCACCATGATTCTCCACTTCTATAGGTATGATGAGCATGGAGGTTTTTAAGTATTTTAGAGATGGTTTTAGTGGTTAGATAACTATAGGATGGTGCACTCATTGGACCTTATTTGGTTTTGGTATTTGGTGTTTTGACATTCAAGATTTGTATCTCAAGGAGTTAGTTTGTTTCATGGGTTGTTTTAGTCACATTTTAGGTTAGTTTCCTATTTTGTCTACTTTTTATTTTCTATGGTTGCATGTACTTGTTCGCATTCTTGACATATCATGTATTTTAATTTCATATTATTAAGGTTTATTTTAATTCTATTATTTTTAATGAAAGATGAGGGACCCATCAGCCCTCATTTACCAATAAAATAAAATCCAAACTCACAATTAAATATTAAAGGTAATTTTTCATACCTTTAACCCAAAATTATAAATAGTACATGAAAAAAATAACAATCATCTTACCAAGTTAGTTTTGCTACATGTACACAAATGCAAGACACTATTCTAGGCACAATCAATTTATCAAAAAAATAACCTTTTACCTACAACATTTCCTACCCAATGCATTCAAACCATTGTTAAATGTTTTTATAGAAATATAAATAAAAAATTAATTACATATTCCTTGTGAATATAATAGATTTTGGATAAAAGTATTTTTTTATTTAACTCGGTGTTTTCAATCACCACCCATGATCTTTCATCAAGATCAAAAAGGATTCAGGTGGTGATTCAAAATGTCAATTTAAATAAAAAGATAGTTTTTCTAAAAGCTATTATATTCACTATGTATGGACTATGAAAGCATAAAATATTTCACATTCCTTATTTCCATAATGCTTGGTAACCATTACAACTGATAATATTACATTTGTCTAATGAATTTTTTATATGAGGCATATAGAAAGGTTGATTATGGGTTAATAAAACATCAATATAATTTATATATCCTAACACATAAATTAAAATATAACACAATCAAATTAATAATAATTATTTGTAAAATAAACTTATCATTGACAAAAAATTGATCAATAAGAAATGAATAGAAAAAACCAAGAAAAAAAATCAAGCTAAAAGGTGAATATTTATACCTTTAACACCCCCCCTCCAAAAAAAATAAAAAAATAAAATAAAATAAAATAAAATAAAATAAAATAAAATAAAATAAAATAAAATAAAAAATCATCTCACCAAGTTGGTTATGTTGCATGTACATCAATGAAAATCCATATTCTAGGCACAACCTATTATCTGCAAAACAATTCCACCCAAGGCATTCAAACTAGCATTAAATTGATTATATATTACAATAACAAATAAAACCAACAAAAATATCATGATTTTGGATCAAGGGATAAATTAAGTCTACATAGATATAATTCAATAGAAAATGTAGTGAATAATATTAGGTATTTGTGGTGTGTTTGTGTACAACACATATAGAAAGGCTTCTCATAAGTTATTAATGCATCAATAAAATATGTGTATCCTCATGAGGAAAATAGAATACAATTGAATAAAAAAATAAAATTTATTTGTATATAAAATTAAAATCAATGAAAAATGTATCAATATCATTGATGTGTGATAAAAATTCAAGAAGTTATTTGATGAGTTTGACAGGTGACCTATATGTATTACAAAAAATTAATATATATCTCTATAAATTATAATATTATGTAACTACATATATTATGTTATATAATAGAAATGTTAGTATTATATAACTATATAATTATATTCGTATAATATTTATATAATTATATATATATATATATATATATATAATAATATATAATTATATATAAAATAAAATATATTATAGTTATAATGTAATAGTATTATGTTATGTTATATAATAGGCAACCAACTGATTTTGAATCAAATGTCAACTACAAAAAGAGGAATTGCCACATGGCCATGTCTTTATGGACACAAAGAAAAATACTACCAAAAGGTCTAAAAAGGGTTTCACCAAAATACTAGGGACAACACAAGAGGGATTTCCCCCATAAAAGCTTAAAATTAAATTGAGAAGCATTGTATACCTAAGAGGTACTTAGTAAAAATTTAGAGAGATTTCAAAACATAGGGAAACATAAGAAGGATAAGATAGGGATTTGGTAGAAATAAGAACATTACCCTATGAAGAAGTATAATATTTTATTAGAAGAGAATATTTTTTCTAGGTCGGGTAAGTATTGGCTAGCCACATAGAATAATGAGCAAATCATATACTCTTCAAAATAAAAATAAAAGATACAAGAAAAAAATCATCTTAACATCTTATGTATACTATTTATCAACTACAAAATGCAAGGCTAGATCTTTGAGGTGAACACATATTGGCATAATTAAATTAAATTAAATATAAAATAGTTAGTACTGTGTTTAGAAGTCCCACATGGAACATACCTCCCACATATAATGTTACAAAGTGTTTGTGAAATCAATATTATGTGAAGCCTCATTTTAGATTAAGGTAAAAGCAGGTTTTGAAGGGGCCCCAAAACCCTATACAGATCAAGAAAGATAAAACATTATAAACCACCATGGAATGCAAACCCACTGAACAATAGTAAGAAAACCAGGTTTTACTAGGACCTGAAACCTTAACAAAACCAGGTTTTACAACTTGAAACAATGCTAAAAATATATATATCATTAACAACAAGCATTTGCCATGACAATAAGAAACCCCAAAATACCCTTGGTTTCTCTGTCACCAAGACCAAAGAAAACACCGTCATATCCAGCAATAATGATAGCCAAACCCAGGTTTGATCCATCGAACCCTAAAAATGTGCTGCCCACAAAAACAACACCACAAACAAAGAAACAAACCCCATAACCAGCGCCACCACTGCCCTTTCCATCCACTTGATCAACTGCCCAACCTCCCCCTCAGTAGAGGAGACACCACCATGGCAAACAAATCATCGAAGAAATCCCCAACATCTGGAATCACCTCAATATGAGCAATGACCCCAATAGATAGGATGTGATAGCGAATAAAGTAGCCACCAAGGTTAGGGCTTTTTTTAGTACTATGACTGCTTAATAACATGATGTGTGGCTCTCCCACAGGGGTTTCCCCGAGAAAAACCACAACCCCTAGATCCATTTCTGCCACCGTTCATTCCATCCACCCGAACATCTGAGAGATCAACCCCTCTGCTCAGAGGAAACACCGCCATGGCATTCACAATATTATCTTTGAAATCATTGATCCTCTCAGATCAGGGTAATGGTCAAAATGGCAGCCACAAAATGAAAATCCAAAGTAAAAAAATAGAACTGCGCTAAAATAGATTTAAACTTTACAAAACCGCACCATCCCCCATAAGGAGTTTCCCCCATCCGTTCACTAATTCCTTCGCAATCCAGATCTGGATTTAAACTTGTTATACCCTATTTTAATCATGTTAAATTTGAAGTAATTAATTAAGAATATAATATATTACAATTAAGAATGAATCTAAAAGTCACGGTTTGTAATTAATTTGATAATTGGTTTTGATAATTATATAAATTAAAATTCAAGTCAAGATACATAATTTTATCCTCTTCTCTATAAGATTGAGATACATCATAGGTGGTAGGAAGAATGGCAATCTAGAGCATGACTCATTTAGATTATGTTTTGAATATCAACCTATGCTCAACTGGGATCAACAACCTTAGGTTGGTACCATCTAAATAGTATGTTCCTAGTTTGATAGTTTTACCTTGTACATTTTGACATTATTTTTTTATAGACCTATGTGACCACTATTAATTTGTCAATTTCTATAATACCAAAGTCTAATTTCTCTAACATTACCTAGAAATGTGTCTCCTTCACTTAACCCTATATCCACTTAAGCATTAGTTTAGATGTGAAAAATTGGGAAAATGTTAGGATGAGTTATCCTAAACTAGTCCCCAATTATTGGTTGAGTGTTTCCTACATATTCAATACTGTAATGAGGGAAATAAAGTCATATGTGTGTCATTTATTATATTATAATGAGTATGGTTTATATGAGAGAGAGAGAGAGAGAGAGAGAGAGAGAGAGAGATTATGTGTAATCATGGTTAATGGGGTTGATTTCAAGTAGTTGTTTTGAGACTGGTGTCTAGATGATCAAGGTTAGTTGATTGTGTGATTTGTCAAAGTTGCTTGGAAGAGAGTTATGAGAGATCAGTGATAGTTGAATAAGGTCATGAGATATTATTATTTCAAGAGTGTTCATATGTCATAATGAGTGATATCATTGAGATCAACATGAGTTAGTACAAGTCGGTGTGTGAAGTGTCAAGTGCTTAAGAAGCATAGTCATGGCACTGGTCATGGATTAAAGATACCATGTGAGAAGATATGATCATAATAGCATGTAAAGATTAATAAAAAAGGAATTAGAAGCTATATTAGGTTTTATGTCATTTGATTAATGTGTTGATATTAATCTCAAGAGGTATAAAGCTTAATTTCAAGTCCTAATGTAGTTTTTAGATCAAGGTCGAGAGAGAGAGAGAGAGAGAGAGAGAGAGAGAGAGAGAGAGAGAGAGAGAGAGAGAGAGAGAGAGAGAGAGAGCATGGCCTAATGAGGTATCAAGATAAATTTAAAAGGAAAGTGTGAGTATGTGAGCATTGAAAAATGTTGTTTAATTTTTTTAATCTTATTCATTAAGTTTTAGGTCAAATTTTAAATGATAATGAATGAAAATGTATTCTAAGGTCTCTCGAGTACATAGAATGAAGGGTTCTCTACCTAAGAAGGTTTTTATTGGGTTCATTATATTTTCAAACCTTTGAATAGAAACCTAATATATTAATGGTATATGGGTAAGGTTAATATCTCAAAATTCTATTATTATTTTTTTGATTGAGGGGTTATGCTTTATGAATAATTGTTAAGAGTGAAAATAGGTTTAAACCCTCTTAAAACCCTAATAAGGACCTAATGTTGAATATGTTGATCAAAAGTGCCTAGAATGGATTGGTATGCTTAGGTAAGATATTTTATATTATATTTTCCTCTCCCAAGTACCTTTACATGGTATTTATTAAAGAGAGGAGGGATAAAATGTTGAGTTATAGGCTTGTTTCTGAAGAAGTTATTGTAAAAACCAAAATTTGCATAGGAAAAAGTTGATAAATGGATGAAATAAGAAGTTAAATAATAATGTTTTTTTTCAATGAAGGATTTTTTTAATTATATAGTATTTAATATTTAAATTTTTTTATCCAAGTGGGCTAATCGCTAATAGGCATAATAGAGCAAAATATGCAAAACATAAGCAATGACGAGAAGATGATTCTTGATGCATTTTCATGAAAATGTGATGGATTAAAGTGCATGATATTTTTTTTGGTAATTTTACATCATGATAATTATTTGTATAATTATTTAATTTCAATTTAAGTGAATAAGTTTTTTCACAAAATGGTTTGTCTATTAAGGATTAGACTGTGAGATTGTATGTCAAGGAATTGGTTTGTAAAACCAATATTTTCCATTAGACCTTATGATTTTTTGATTTGCAGATTATTTGAATATTTAATAGGATAATTTTCATGCATTAATACTCAATAAAATTTTATAAATATGTTGTTGAAGTTTAATTCCTTATGAATGTCTTTTTTAGTATTTTCACAGTTCTGAGTGAGCAAATTGTAGAGTTATTCTTGAGCCATTATTATTTGAGTGAATTTGTTAAAATTATTTTAGGATGTTAATGAGGAAATTTATTATATTTATATATGTTTAATTTTTCATTATATAGATGATAAATAAGTGATTGAACTCCATTCTTGCAAGACAATTTTTGAGGTGTACAGGTCTAATAGGGTAGTCTGTCCTAAAGAGGACTTTAGGGTATGAACAAAGGATGAAGATCTAAAAATAATTTAAGAGTTAAAAATAATTCATTTTATAAAAATTTGAGCGTTTTTTTATTTTTTGATAATTCCATATAGATCAAATAAGATCAATTCTCAGCATTAAGGGAGAAAACCTAATAAAGTAGGTCTTTATGAGACCTAAAGGGTGAGTAAGACTAATGTTGGTTATTAAGTCAGTGTTCCAAGTGAATTATGTTTAAATTAAGGTCATATATATTATATAAACATTTTTTTTATGTTTTATTTGTATGACATGTATGTTATTAATCATGAGAGAGATCATACAGTGTTTTAGTACACACATGCCTAATGAGACAATGAACAAGTTTAAGAGTGTTTTTGAGTATTTTTTACCTATTTGATGAATTATAATGCAATTGTATTATTTATTTATTTATTTTATGTTATATATATGTGATTTAATATCATGGTTGTGTGGATAAATAATGTTTTGTCTTTAGTTTTTCAAGACCGACCTTTCTCTGTGTGTGAAGGCCTAATGTAAACAATACTAATGGTATGCTTCAAGTGGTGGTTAGAGATAAAAATTATCATGGACACAAGATGAGATTATTATGGGTATATTTTATTTTTATATTAATTTTTCCTACTTTGTGTGTATTTTTAAAGTGTTACAAGGAGATCAAAGGGTAATGTGTACTAATAAAGGCCTAATTGAATTAGGTCTCATTAAGGCCTTATAAAGATTTTGGTAATTAAGTTGTGTCTGACCCATTTTAATGATTTATTCATGTATTAAATGTATTATAAAACCTATTTTAATGTTAATACAATTATTAAAGTATTTATGTCTGGCCAAGAGGTGTGTGAGCTAGAGGATTGCATAAGAATAAGGCCTAATTGGCAAGTTAGGTATTTTGAGAGTGTATGTGAAATAAATATCACATTGAAGAGATGTAGGAGTTATTATATACAATAAAATGGGTATATATAAACTATAATGAATATATAATATGGTTATTGTAGATGAATATCAAGATCATATGATCTAATATGTCTTGAAGAGACCTAGTTGAGCAAAGAAGCCTAGAAGGCAGTTTGAGAGAGATATAAGAGTGAGAAGAGATAAATAAGGTGATAATAATTTGTTTTGTGAGAAAAAATGTTTTATAAAGGTTATAAAAAATTTTAGGTGGATGATTCATCTAGGTGGTTTATGCCTCTTGCAGGTTGGTGCATGTTAAGTCTTAGTTGAGTGGGTGCTTGACTAGTTGGGGTTAGTGATCCATGTAGAGTTAGTGCTTCACTAATTATTGGTTTTTATATTATAGGAATATATTAAATTTGAATATATTAGTGGATTTTATTCCAATTAAGGTTTTCGCATATAGGTAATGTGATATCTTGTTTAATTATATTGTATGGTTCATATTCTTTGCTAGATATTCATGTTTATATAAATGATTCATGTATGCTTAAGTAGAATTAAATGAATGTATTGATGACATTGATTCAGCCCCTTGCCACCAGTCTCAATTATTATGATTTTAATAATTGGTATTAGAGAATGTACTTTGAATCAATGCTAACAGCTTAAAGGTGATCCTAAGAATTACAAGATGTTTAGTGATAAAAAAAGAAGATGAAAACATGTATGATGAAGAATAATTATATGAAAATGAAGAAAGAGAAGCTATAGTAGATCTTGAAGCTGAGCTCATAAGTTCTTAGAAGCATCAGAATAAGACTATCAAGGATCTCAAGAATTAGTTAGAAGATGTCAATACAAAGTTTAAATCAAAGGAAGTTGAGTATGATTAGTTGAAGACAAAGTTATATTCCTTGAAGGTTGAGCATGATAAAGTCATAGACAAGATGAGAAGTTTTGAGAAAGAGTGTGAAAATTTAGTACAAGTGAAGAGAACTAGCTTGAAAGTTAACATGAAGAGACCAATAAGGTATCCCAATGTTATGAGTTATTCCAATTCATTCAATGGAAATTATTTTTCTTGTCATATCTTTGGTCATAGAGCAAGTGATTATAGAATGGTCTCAAAGGATGAGTTAATATCGGGCCATAGGAGAAGAAGTGATAAATAAAGAGGTAAGTATAGTAATTTTTTGTTTCAAATATCATAATATAAATAATATTACAAGGGACTACAATATTATGCATTTGAGGAAGATTAGTCAAGACAAGAAGGTGTCTAGTTATGCCACTAAGAAGTGGATCAAGACTTCAAATCCTATGGAGAAGGTGGAGAAAGAATAAAAGAGTAAAGGAGACAAGATAAAGTTCATCTCATTGAAGAAGAATGATATAGAAACAATGAGGTTTGAAACTTCTAAAGCGTAAGAGAAAGAATAAACCAAGGTATGGAAGAAAAAGATAGTCGAAGTGAGTGATGATCAGTGCATAAACCAAGGTGGACTATTTGTTGAGGTAGAGAAAGGATCAAGAATGAAAGAATTCCAATAACACTTATTATCTACATCTATTGATAAGGTAGTCAAAGAGAATAAGAAGGATGACAAGGTGGATGAATCAATTTCTTCAATCAAGCCTATGTGGATTCTAAAGAGAGACTATTAGTCTCATGATTGCAAGATGGATGAGAAGAATGGATTGGAGATCTAGGAATCTACAGAGTTAATGGTGTTTTAATGACCTATGAAAAGGGGTGGCTCTATTAGGAGTCATGAAGACATTATTATATCTATGGAATCATGAGTTTATAGTTAAATAAGGTTTCATCTTAAGAAGATTCCAAGTTGTTTGTGTTGTAAGGAAGGAGATGAAGATGGATATTAACCATTCCTATGTTGGAAAATTTGATGTTTGAAGTGTATTAGGGAGCATGATGGGAGATATAAGGTTGAAATTAGGTAATTGAGGTCAAAGTATAGTCAGATGGTATATGAGAGGTAAGCTTTTGGTATCTATTTATGTGAGTAGTTGAGCTTGATCTCTGTTAAGAAGGGGTATTAATGTCAAGATGCTTTAAGGAAGATGATGATGGTTTAAGAGTCCTATTAACTCATGCGTTGAGATGTGAAGACAAAGGGGGAGTCCCTAATTCTAAAATTGGTATCAAAATTTTGATCTTACTTAGTCATGTCAAGGAAAGTAAGTGATATTGAGTTCATAATTCAAGAGTTTGGTATCAAGAGTGTGTAATCAAGATTTTGATAATATTTATCCATGTTAAGGAAGGTAAGTGATTATGCAAAGAGATATGCTTGGTCTAAGGGGGAGCTTGGTAGCTCTAAGTTCTTTTTAAAGAGAGTGGTTTCTTTTGATATCAGATTAGAGGTATGCATGGAGTTAAGGGGATCATGTGTTTGAGATGCTTCATAAATTTTGTTTGTTGAGTTTTTGATGGACCAAATAGGAGAATTATCTAAAAAGGAAAGATAGTTCAGAATGAGGAAGAAGCGACTTGATTAAGAGAATCTTATAAGAGTGGTTTCCATGGGTGGTTTCAATAGTTTGTGAAGACTATGTGTCATCTAGTGTCTTTGAGAGGTAGTACCATCTTAGGGGGAGAAAGTGTGATTCAAGTAGTTGCAAGTGAACCTTAGTCATTAATGTCAAAGGGGAGATCAAAAAGGGCCGAAAAAGGCAAGAGCCACATATAAGAGATTATTTCCATCAAGAGTGGTTTCTATAGTTTTTTAGTGTGTTTTCCATCAATGACAAAGGGGAAAAAAATGAACATTATCATTTATTATTGATTTTTGGCATTGATGTTGTCATTGATGTTAATGTTTCTTGTGAAGGTGCATGGTCAAGTAAGTTTTGAGGTATGTGTATGATGAGTTCTTATCCTGGCATAATAAGTGTTGTTTCTATGAGAAAGAGTGTAATAATGGAGAATAAGGCTGATGTTAAGTAGTTATTTTGAGACTCATGTCTAGATGATTGAGGTAAATTAGTTGAAAATGTGTCAAAGTTTCTTAGAAGATAGTTATGAGAGATTAATGACAGTTGAATAAGGTCATGAGAGAGTGGTTTTTTATGAGATAAGTGATATGAGAGTACTATTTGAAGAGTTTTCTTATGTCAGATTGAGTGATATCATTGAGATCAACCTGAGTGAGTATAGTTCATTATGTCAAGTGCTTAAGAAGCTTAGTCATAACACTAGTCATGGCTTGTGGAGAGCTGGTAAGAAGGTATGAACATAATATCATGGTGAGATGAATGTCATATGCATGAGAGTTTGTATGAGGTTTTATGGCATGTGAGTAAGTTGTTAAGAGTAAGGTCAAGAGGTATGAAGGCCAATTTTAGGTCTTAGTGTGGTTTATAGATCAAGGTCTAGAGAGCAAAGAGAGAGAGCATGTCCTAATGAGGTATCAAGATCAATTTCAAAGTCAAGTGTGAGTAGGTAATCATTGAAATAGGTGAGTCAATTTTTCTTAAGCTTATTCATGTAGTCTAAGATCAAATATTGAAGGATAAGTCATGAAAATGTGTTCTAAGGTCTCTCAAGTGCACAAACTAAAGGGTTATCTACATGAGAAGGTTTTTATTATGATAATTAGCTCATAAAACCTATCCATGGGAACATAAGATATTCATGGTATATGGGGAAGGGCCCTAACTCAAAATTCCAATCATTAGTTTTTTGATTGAGGGGCTATTCTTTATGAACAATTGCTAAGAGTGGAAACATATTTAAACCCTTTTAGAATCCTAATAAGGACCTGATGTTGAATATGTTGATAAAAAGTACCCAAAATGGATTGGTATGATTATTTAAGATATTTGATATTGTATTTGAATCTCCCATGTACCTCTGGGTGGTATTAATTAGAGAGAGGAGAGAGAAAATGTTGAGTTACAAACTTGTTTCTAAATAAGTTATATAGAAGTAAAATGTTGCATTGGACAATGTTGTTATATTGATGAAAGAAGTTAGATACTCATGGTTTATGTCCATGAAGGTTTATGGTAAGGTTCTGTTGAGGTCAACATACCCCCATTTTCTAAAAATTTGGACTTTTGCGATACTTTGAACATAACCCTAAAAATCATGGCATGTTTTGAAGATTATTAGAATTTAAAGATCGTCTAATTTGATAAAGTTGGCTTACTGATTTATGGTTTTACTTTGGTATTGCCTAATGTTGCTAATAATTGGTCTTTATGTCTTAAAGATACAAGTTTCATGGAGTTCTTGTTGAATGGATCGTGCTTAGAATTTTCATAGTGACTTCATTCAAGTTTTCACTAGTCTTGGGTTTGTGAAAATTCAAATTTAAATTCATGTTCTAAAATATCTCCTCCAAAAACCTTGGCTTAAACCCTTGGTTCGAATTCAAATACTAGTAGGAACTCTTTTGGTGAGAATATTTTCAATTTATTTTGACTTAAGCCCTACTTTTTATGTTAAGGCTTGGTCGTGTTTTTTAACATGACCAAACCTTAGCCTAACAATTATTCTTAGTCCCCTTTATTTTCCCCCTTATTTCCTTATGTTTCTAATGTGCTCCAATTTTATGCTAGCAGGATCTTTTTATTTTAAGCATGGCACCCTTTGCTAAAAATGTTAACCTAAATTTTTAACCCTAAGGCCCCATTCACATTTATCAATGCAAATGAGACCTTAATATTAAATCTTAAGCCTATGTTTCTATCTACCCAAGTCTAACTTTCATATTGGCAAGGTCCTTTTTATTTTTCTAGCATGGTCCCCTTTATTATTACCTATTTATATTAAAGCCTTAACGTTAAGGCCCTATTCAAGTTCATTAACATGAATGAGACCTTAGTCCTAAAATTTTATCCTAATTATAATTTCATCTCGAGTCCTCACTTAAATACCTTACTTCTTTGTAGATCTGACAGTCTATGTTTCATCCCACCTCTTGATCCAACAAAATAAGGAAAAGCTCAATAAACCTGAGAATTTGGTCCTTTGGACTAATCATGTGTGAGAATTCAGATCATGATCAACAACTCTTGCATTATCTCATGTTTTAATCAGATGGAATGAATGAAACAATAAAAATTTAAAAGGCCTAAGAAGCCCCACAAATCCACCATGTGACACTCCCACATTAAAACATAAGAATTTGACAAGATTAAATTTGACATTCATGTGATTATCATTTGACATTCACGAGGCTATTATTGATGCCCACATGACCATCAAATTTAATCCCATAAAAACTAATAACTTTGTGAGCTTAAATTTGACATTCTTATCAATGTCAATTAATGTCTATGAGGCTATCATTGACATCTATGATACCATCAAATTCAAGCTCATCTAACATTTTTACTTAGACAAAGGGGGCATATTTATGTCATTCAAGGGGTCATTTGATATTATGTTTTAAAAACATAGCATAAAATGCTTTAACCTAAGTCTTTTCATGTTTATTAATATGAAATAGACTTAGATAAAATCATTTTAACCTAAGTCCTTTGTATAGCTATGCATTGAATAAAGTCCTCACACCTTGTAAGATCAATGAATCTTACTTCATCAGGCCTAGATGATCCAATGATGTGAAATTGTCTATGAACTTTTAATATAGCTCCAAGAGCCCACAAAGGTGCCAAGTGGCATAACTATGAGGCTCAATGAAAATATGACCAATGGCATGTGAAGGCATAAATAATGATCAAAGGCCCAAATGATCCTTGGATCTTGATTAAATGGTGTAAAGAAAAAACCAAATTTTAAATGCCAATGACTAGTGCTTCAAAGGCATTTATGAAAAATGCCATGAAAGTGCTAGATAAACAAAAAATAATTGCCACAAAAGCATAAAACAAAAAAATAAAGATCTTCTATGCTTGAAATTGCAAAATTAAAATTCAAGGCCAATCTAATGGAGACAATAGCAGGATCCTTGCCATGATCTTTAATGCAATGGAAATAATAGTTGAGGCTAGAAGTGTTAATGAAGCCATGGCTAGAAATGACAAAGAATTGAATACACTAGATAACAATGAGGAGTGTCTTTTAAGAACAGTTGTGGAGTTGTAACTAGTCAATGAGCATCACAAAAAGACTATGAACATTGTCTAATAACTATAAGAAAGTTCTTATGAGCAGGGCCCACCAACCAAGTAGTTAAATGATATTTTATTTTATAAAAACTTTGTAATATTTTGAAAATAGAATAACCTTTTGTAAAGGAATACACTAGTTTTTTAGCATATTGCCTCTGAGTCAGTTTAGTTTGGAGAAGCAAATATATTTTAGAAATTTGTAGAAAAATGACAACTATCCTTACTTCTTGTACACTTGTATCTTATAACTAACTAATATACTACCTTGTCTTCTTATAAAAGGCAATACTACCATTTTGTAAATGGAGAGAATTTTGAGAATTTTTTTTCTACTTTGAGCAGTTAATACAATCAAGGAATTATGAAAATATTTTCCAAGTTTATTTCTGTCAATTGTTGCATAGATTTTCTCTCAATTTCTAGTCTTAAGTCTTAAATTTGAATAGTTTTTATGAATTATAAGTTGAATCTTTGATTATAGGGTTGCTAATTTGTGCTTATGCTATATTAGTTAAATAATATTAAATTTGCTTCATTTTATTTGATATGTATTAGAATGTGTTAATGTTATTTGAATGTGGTAGAAAATCTTTAAAGTAAATTTTTTTATTACTTGTACTACTTTATATCATCCTTGGAGGTTTGCCTAGTGTGTAGTTAGATATGAGACTATACTATTTTACACTATATACTGGTTAAATGCATACTTAGTTGTAATTGAAACTTTGTTAGAATATTTGGGGCTAAGATCAATAATCACTTATTTTATTTCTATCTTCCCCTTTTCTTTTGCTTCCTTTTTAACCAGATCAGTTTAGTTTAGATTTCATTGTAAATTTTCATTTAGATTAGTCTATAGTTTAAGATTTGATCATAATTCACTAGTATTAGCATAGATACTTACCCTTTGCAAATATTTGGTCTATGATGGATCCCAACCATCAATTAATATAAATTTTGTGGAATAATTAAACATTGGTCTACTACTATTTCATCAAAATTAACATAAATTGCCAAAACCTACTAATCACGCTTTGAATTCCTAGAATTCTAAAATGAGAAGTGTTCTTTGAACACTAAGGACACCTATGATACATTTAGAGGCATCAACAAGTCCTACTGGCACTAGAAGGAGGGCCTCCTTGTGAATTGATTGAATCTTTGTTAATCTTAGTATTTTGATCTAAGATTGGTGTTATATTTGCACTTTTTCTTAATTTTTTGCTTATAAGCATAAATATCATTGATTTTTTGTGGTCTTTGACATATCTTTGCACTTCCTTTAGACAAAGGTCATAGTTCTTTGAAGTTGATGCTTAATTTTGGTAAAGATGGCTTAAGATCTAAAAATACATTGTAGTTGAGGTTAGAATAGCTTCTTTTAATCAAATATTTGTATATTTTTCATAGATCTGCGTTTACTTGATCTTATACTTACAAAGATAGATCATATTTACATAATTGGACACATATTTGAGCTAGCTTAGTCAAAGATTGATGTCCTTTACTATTATTTATACAAATATTTACAAAATTAGCTTAATGTGTAGGTTTAATCCTTATTCTTTATAAGCATTAACTTGACACATCGTATCTCAAATAGGATCTTCAATCTTCAAGATGGAATTGCCAAGGATCCAAATAAGATCACATTCAAAGATAAGAGAACCTTTGCTTGATCTTGAAGTCCATAGAATGACTAGGTGAGATAAATGTAGGTGTAGACATTCCAAATCATTGCCAACTTCACCTCTTTAAGGTACCCCTACCTTTGACCTTCATCTAGGTATGGCTTGGTTGGGAGATTCTTCAATCATCTTGTCAGGTTTGGTACATGGTCTCCCATATAAACCTTACAAATACTTTCCAACATTTAGTCCAACTAGTATTATAACTATTGAAGAGCATATTAAATCTTTCAATTCTACTTTAACATTTATAAATGTCATACATGAAGATGTAACATGCATATTACTCCCTTTTACTTTTAAAGATGTTACACATGAATGGTTTCTCAATTTCCTTGATAATTATATTACTAGTTGTTATGGTTTCACTAATGTTTTCATAGACTAGTTTGGCAAAATTGTTAGTCCATGTGTCATATACCACCAGTTCACCACCATCAAGAGGGATGCAAATGAGCCCATAAGGTCCTTCAATTCTAGGTTCTATAAAATGTATAGAAAGACCATAGAACCTTATAAACCTAACCAGGTTTTAGCTCTGGAAATCTACAATGATGCAATAGCTCCCATGACTTATGTATTTCTAAAAAGATCTCTTCCAGTTATAACTTCACTACCTAGGGATTATTCTAAAGTAGTGATCATAAATGATTAAGTAAAATCCCAAGGAAAAATGACCTACTCTATTCAAAATATCAATCCACATTTTCCCATTTTGAACATCTTCACAAACAATAATTATAATGTTCCAGCCTTGAATCAACTCCTAAATATGAATCAATTGCCTTTAATTCATGTTGTTCCTAATCAAAATTTAGAATTCTTGAGTCATCCTGCTACCAATGGATTCAATGAAAATGATTAAAGAGCTTTAGTACCAACTACTGGTACTAATAATAACTTCGTGCATAATTTTAAAACTCCCAAGAATGGGAATGAGTCTATCCTAAAAATGGTCCAAAAGTCAAGCACTAATTTCTTTAGCTGAATTTTTTTTTTGGCAATACTGGAGAGAGCTCTGGTAGGAATTGCTCAGTTCAAAGGTTTAATAGGCCTAATAATAGGTTTTATAATGATAGTTTCCATAATAACAAAAATAATAAACCATATTCTGAAAAGAGGACTATGGACATTAATTCTTATTGGCATTGCTTTTCCTAATTATTTTAGAGTGCATTATACATCCAAGCATGTTGAGATTGATTAAATTGAGTTTCTTAAGGATTTTGAAGCTTTATAAGAAGATTTAGACACATTTGAAGTGGTTATTCATAAGGATAATGGTACAGGTACTTAAGGTTCCAAGCCTATTGATCAAACTTTCATGATGGAGACATTTGATTTCCATTTTTAAGAGGACAATGAACCTGATGTTGTCCCTGAAGAAATCCAAGCCTTCCAACAATTCATAAAGAAGACTTATCCTTTAAATAATAGAGAGTAGAGGCATCCCTTGACTACCTCAACACCTCCAAATAACTTTGGGACTCCTCTAGACATTTCTTCAAGCAATGATCCAGAACCACCCAAAGGGAGTACCTTTAAGCATAATGTTGATGTTCCTAGTTTTTCAAATAAGACTGGTTATAACATTGTTGAAGACATGAAAAAGATAAAATATAACATCATATTTCATGAATTAATGTAGATCACAGAGCAAAGGGACCTCTTGATAGAATTATTATCAAATGAATCTAACAAACCACCTAAAGTTGACAATGCTAATGTGACTATGCACAAAGCTAAGGCATAATTTCTTCTTTTCCTTCTCATAGTCAGGATGTCTAGTAAGAATTTGCACATTTTTTTATTGGATTATAGTGAATCCACTAATATCATACCACTAGGTATTTGTAAACAACTTGGCTTGACACCTATTAAGTCTGATAGATTTGTTACTCAATTAGATAAATCTAAAGTCAAGGTGATTAGGGAATTATTAAATGTCCATATGTAATTAGCCTCTAAGCCTAGAATACAATAGTTTATTGATATCCAAGTTTTTGACATTCTTGATGTTTATGTGATATTGTTAATCAAGGAATGGACCAAAGCTCTGAATGGGTACAAGTGCATGGATCATTCACATTTATGGCTACCTTAGAAAGGAGTTCCAAACTAGATCAAGGCTGAAAGAGAACTAAGGATGAAGCACATGATCATTGAGTACAATGTTGTCAATGAAAGATTAAACATAACTGACTTAGACTTAGGGGTTTTCACCCTATATAATACAAAGGTATGTGATCCTAAGAATACTCATGTTATGCTTGGGCTACAAATACTACATTTTGATGGTGCTAGGTGTAAGGTTGGATCTGGAGTAGGCATTGTTATAAATAAACTTGTTGATAAGAAATACCATGTTTCCTATAAGCTCAATTTTCTATGCACTAATAACCTTGCTGAGTATGAGGCCCTCATTTTATGCTTCTAATTTGTTATCAAAAATAAAGTCAAATAACTATTAGTCTATGGTGATTTGGAACTAGTAGTAAATCAAGTAAAGAGTAAATATCAATGCAAGCTCTCATACCTTAAGAGGTATAAGTTTAGGGTTTGGTATCTAATTGATTCTTTTGATGCCTTTACCATTGTCTCCATCCTTAGAGAGGATAACCAAGCTACTGATGGGTTGACATTTATTGCAGCCAAACACATGCCTAACCAAGACTCACCCAACTTCTGCATTGAGCTAATACCTTATCCTTCAATCCCATATAATATGAATCATTATAATATATTTAGTGATGATCAATAAATATTTAACTTCATGACTAGTTCAGGGGAATTTGAATCTCATGTTATTGATGAGGCTGATAAAGGTACTTGTAGAGAAAGCAAGCTTGATGGAAAAGTCATTCAACTAAATGACAATAAGATCCCTAATGGGATGATTGCCTTAGAGAGACTGTTTGATCAAGACAAGATAGCTAAGGTTTCTTAGATTCCCAAAGTAAGTGGGAAGGGTTACAATGAAATTGATCTTGGCCCTCAAGATCAACCTTAGTAGGTTAATGTTGGGAAAGCTTGCACTAGTGTTTAGAACAAGAAGGCCAAAGAGTTGTTAATGAAGTACAAAGATGTCATAGCTTGGTCTTATGATAACTTAAAGATCTTTAATCCAATATTCATCACCCATACTATACCTCTTAAGGAAACTTGTAAACCCTTTAGGAAAAAACAAAGACTTGTGAACCCTATCTTAAAACTAATGATCTTCAAAGACGTCAAGAGATTGATAGATGCTATAATTGTGTTTCCCATCCGGAATTATACTTGGGTGGCCAATTTGGTGCCAGTCAAAAATAATAATGGTGAGATTAATCTATGCATTTATTTTATAAATTTTAACAAAGCATCTATAAAGGATAATTATCCTCTTCCCTCTCTTGACCAAGTGATACAAGTTATTTCAGGTTCAGCTATGATGTCTTTCCTTGATGGGTTTTTAGGTTACAACTAGGTGTTGGTTAACAAAGAAGATATGATGAAGATAACTTTCACAAATAAATAGGGCACATTTGCATACAAGATAATGTCTTTTGGGCTAATAAACATAGGATCTACTTTTAAAAGGGCCATAGACCATGCCTTCCAAGGTTTGATTGGTAAGTGTATCATTATATATATGGATGATCTAACCATTTTTCTAAAAATTGGGAAGATCAGTTTATACATTTACATCAAGTATTTGAGAGATGCATAAGGTATGGAATCTCTCTCAACCCCAAGAAAAACATCTTGTGTTATTGAAGGCAAATTGTTGGGTCATGTCATAAATAAAGATGGGATCTCCATAGATCTTGAGAGAGTGGAATCTATATCTAAGATAGAGCCTCCAAAGAGTAGTAAAGAGTTAAAATCATTTTTTGGTAACACAAACTTTGTAATAAAATTCATTTCTGGCTTTGAAGACATTGCCAAGGCCTTGAATGACATGGTAAAGAAGGATGCCAAGGTATCATGGAATGAGGAATCTAGGAAGGCATTCAATGACATTAAAGAAGCGATTAGCCATGATCTAGTCTTGATATTTCTTGACTTTTCAAAGGACTTCTATCTCTATTCTTTTACATCTAACCATAGTGTGGCTAGAGTTTTAATTCAGAAGGTTGATGGGTGTGATCACTTAATAACTTTCATAAGTAATAACTTTAAGAATGCTAAATTGAATTATTCATTGATTGATAAATAAACATATGTATTAGTTAAGGTAGTGAATAAATTTAGACACTATATCCTTAGAAATAATGTGCATGCTATTCTACCTAACCCTACCATAAAACTTATGCTCAGCCATAATGAAGTTGGAGAATGTAGAGGTAAATGGATGTTAGTATTACAAGAATATGACATAGAAATTAAAACCACAAGGTTGGCAAGGTGCCAAGGTCTGATTCAAATGATTGCTAATACCAACCCTAAGCTAAGTATTATACAAGTTCATTAGCAAAGCTTTTAAGCTAGTGATTGGTATGATTCTATCATTCAGTTACTAATTAATGACACTTTTCCTATAAGACTAACCAGGGAGCAAAAGAGGGCCTCAAGGGTCAAGGCAACCCATTATCTAATCAAAGATGGGGTATGATATAGAAAGAAATTTGAAGGGGTCTACCTAAGGTGTGCCTTGAAAGAAGAAGCTACTCAAATCATGAGTACCTTGTATGAGAAGTTTGGAAATAGGCACCCATCTAGAAAGAATACAGCCCATAAGATCCTTAGAGATGGCTACTATTGATATTTAAAATTGTGCTTTGTTTCAGACACCAACAATGGGAAGTTTTAAGATGTGGGGCATGCGACTTGAAACAACCTCCAGATTTTTAAGAAGCTGGTCTCTTCTTTATGTCAAGTGTTGGGGGAAAAGGGATGGGAATTTAAATAGGAACAAAAATGCAAAGAAAGAAAATCTAACTATGGTGATGCACCTGAATGTAATTTGACCTTAATCCTGAGCATAGTGAAACTGTATGTAGGATTCATTTACATTTAAGATCAAACAAGTGCATGATCCATGTAAAAGATTGAAATAATAGAAATAGAGGCTCATAGCATAGACTTATTTTGCTAACATATAAAAATGTCAACAAAGGCATAGGGTTAAATCTTCTTAATTGAATTTTCTAATCACATAAGAGGTGAAAAAACATGTACATTTATGTAAACCTTCCAACTCAAGAAAATGAGACAAAATAAAATGACATTTCTAATCACAGTTCTAGAAAATCTACAATCTAGACTACTTTTGAAAATGACATAGATAATATCAACAAAGGCATAGGGTTAAATTTCCTTATTTTTATCTTCCAGTCATACAAAAGGTGCAAAAACATGTATAGTCATATAAACCTTTTAACTCATGAAAACGAGACAAAAGCAAATGATATTACTTAGCCACAGCTCTAAAAAGTCTAAAACTTGTTACAATAATTCTATACTCAAAAATTCTCTCTCTCCATATCTTATCCTCTATGGTGATCCCCACACTCCTCTCTATAGTCTTAGATCTCTCATTCCATCACCTGATTTCTCACACAACTATCTATTCCACCTTTATCTCATAGGGGACAAATAAACGGCACTTTCAATGTTTATAGGCCCTAAATATCTACCCAGTGAACTACTCCATCTACTGGAAATAACTCCCACTAAATTTCCCTCTTTGTCTCTTCCTCCTCTTGATCTTGGCCTTGGATTCCCTCTAGATTTTCCACATGTTCCCAAACTTATGGCCCAAATTGAACTCTAACTGAGCTGGAAGTGTGTATCAGAAGATAGTTCTTAGATTTTGAAACGTTATGTTTCCCTATAGTTCACTTGCTGAAATAGATACACAGGATGTTCTATTATATTAAATAGAAGAGGAAACTTAGTCAATTCCCTAAAAATCTTCTTATTACTTTAGGAGATACTAGAGGATGACACGTATCATATTCTATAGCAACTATCGAAGACACGTGGCATTTTTTGCGTAACTTATACTCTTTTGTGTCTTGGCTCAGGATCATTCCACCTTTGACACTTGTCACCATCCGCTTCCTCGAAATCTCAATATCTTGAAATAAAATAAGACCCATAGCATCTCTTACCTAAATAACTTTAAAAAGGGCATAGGGACAGGTGGCAATCTCTACTTGCTTCAACAAAGGACATGTGGCAATCTCCACTACTCCTTAGCTATACTGTGGAAATGTTTGGGACACATGTTAGGCTCTTATGGATGGTGACACTTGGTAGCTTTTGCAAACTTTTAGAAATAAAACCTAGGACCCACCATAGTCTTTATTCAACAATGAAAAATAAAGATCTTTTAGATGGCAACATGTGGCAGCTTCTGCTACTTCTGGTAATATATGTGGCATCTTCCGCTTCTTTTAGGAAGATAAGTGGCATCTTACACTTCTTCTAGGAATGGAGTAGAAATGGGGCTCGATGGATGACACTTGGCATCCTCTGCTTGAATGGTTTGGTTGTACCTTATTGCCTTCTAAAAGGGTACTTGATTGTACTAAGCTATTAAACTGACTGATTGAACCAAAAATGGTTCAATGGTTCAACACTACACACTATTTACACATGAAACGAGGCATTAAACCAAGGATATTGAACCAAGGCATTAAACCGAACATATTTTGGATGTCGACACATGGTTACTTCTGTTCTCTTCAGCTGGGATATGTGCCAGCTTCTGTCACTTTTAGAAAAATAACACTGGGACCTTTTGATATTGCCACTTAGTGCTTTCTACCTAATCTTGATACTTAGCCTTTTGAAATCCTTCCGTTACAAAGAGATAAAATGTAGGTGTCGATATGTAACCATAGATGATGACACTTGGTGCATTTCACTGAGTCATTGTGAGATATGTGGCACCTTCTGACCAGCTCATAGAAAATATGAAAGGTGCTTTAAATGATGACACTTGGCAGTTTCCTTGAGAAAGGATGCCTCGGTCGATGACACTTGTCAACTTCCACTCGACTTCAACACTTAGGCAAAAATGAATCAAAAGGAAAATAGAGCCTGTGCTCTATCTCATGACTTCACCATCTTGGACCAAAGAATGTGAAAGCAAAATTTTGTGGCAGACGACTGAAAAATAGAATGCAACGTAGAGTAAATTTTTACTCTATAGTTACTGGTCACCTTGAGGACTTTTGAGCCTACTCAAAAAGAAACCATGATTCCCACTAGATCAAAATTTCAAAATCATAGCTTCAACAATGTTGTCTGGTAGGCAAACCACTCTTCATTAGATAACCCTTACTTATTTTGCAATTCATTGAAGGCTAAATCAAGGTTAATGATATCCTTGTGTGAAAAATTTTGCAAAATTTGAATAGTAGCCTTCAATTTGAATTTGAGCTGGGAAATAGGAACCAAGATAGCTTCTACTTCAGGGACTAATGATTCATCCCTTAGATCTTGGAAAACTATTTGATCATTCTATCTGGCCAACAATAATGTTCAATTTCTTCTACCATTAACACAGTATCATCATCAGGAAATGAAGAAGGAAGACCTAATTGTACTATATCTTCAACATGCTACTTCATCTCATTGATTCCTTCCTTCATGACATCTAGAATCTCCTTGTAGCTATTATCTATGGAATTACAACTGAGAACCTCATTTACTCACTTAGTAATGACCATTTTTTCATTGATTCCTACTACTGACAATGTTGCATCTGTTACATCATAAAGCTTTTGCAGCAACATTTACGAGTCTATTACTCTCTCAGAGACTGTAGCCAGAGTATTTACAACTGAACTCTCCACCCTTTTACACAATTTCTATGCATTTAGCAGGAAGTTGAGAGATGGTCTGAGCTGAGTAATCTCCAAAGAGATTCTCTTCTACATGGATTTGTATAGCTCCCTTACCAGACTTAATACTCTGACACTCTTTGGCCTATTAGATAGCTCTAGTTTCAATTATGTTGCTCTCTATTGATCTGAGTGAAATTGGGCTATTATGACCATGGTGTTATTCTATTCATCCAATAGCTTTTGTTGCAATTGGGTAACCTATAATAGGTGTTCCTCACACTTTCCTTGTAGTGCTACCTTTTCATGCTTGAGGGTTGTTATCGCATTCTTTACCTGTGTGAGCTCTACCTTTAAAGAATCATTTTGGGCCTGAACTACCCGGTGAGTCTGAAGAGAAATAGTATTTTTCAACTATTTATTTAGATTCTCTACCTCATTATTTTTGCTATTGATTTTTGAGGTCAGATTGTCACAGTTTGCCTTTTCCTTTGCTAGCTCGGCTTCCATCTTTTGTAGCCTTCTTGATATCTTCAAATAATATTTAGTAACTGTACAAGTAGATTTAGTTAGTAGCTCAACTTTGTCCTATGGTCTGAAGAGTGACATGTTGATGGCCACAACATTCATCATGTAATCTTCTAGCTGCATCTACTCCATTGGCTTTATTACATTTGGTGACAAATGAGTCACCATCAATTACTATTAGATGGGGTCAAATTCTGACTACAAATGGGGTGTAGCCAAATTTTTATTCTCCTTGATCTTCTTCTTCTCCCTTTAGGCTTCCCTTGCCTTCCTAGTAGCATTTGCTTAGGTCTAGAAGGTGGAAGGAGAGGCAATGTGCCCACCCACAAAAGGATGTCCCTGTGGTAGACCATATTGAATAGCTAATTGTTGGCTATTGGAAACCTGATGGAAAGGTTTCTTGGGAGTAGAAGGGGAGAAATAGGGTAATGTTAAGGCTTGAGGTGGCACTGATGGGATGAAGTGAGAAATGGGAGAGGCAAAAGTGACAGGGGAAGAAATAGGCTGAGAAGGAGAGGGAGGAGTAGTACTTACTTGAGGAGCAATTATAGTACCTTGTAATTAGTGTTGTGAGGTGTTTGTCTCTTCCTCTAAAGCTAATTGAAAATGCACCCTCTTCCATTTCTTGGGTGTCTCTTCTTCTGGCTGTATTTCTACTCCTTTCAATGAGGCTTGTGACTCCTAGCTTGACCAAGCCCTAGCTTGCTGTCCTTCACCTAGTGTAGGCAAATTACCTGTCTCTAGGCAAGATGTAGGGGAGAGATGACACTCATCCCATAGTTCTTCCCATATTTCATCTATGTCTACATTCCTGAAAGAATGGGTTGTTTGACAAATTTCCTACCTATACTTCTAATAGGCCTCTATCTTCTCAGTATCCAAATCTTTATTCTTTAATGCTCTCCTTAAGCTAGAAGTCATTATAAATTTAGGATCATACTCTCTCTACTTAACATAAAATGTCTCCCATGGCCTATTCTATGGAAGTGGCAAGTCTGTTAGCTCAATATAAAATCCAAGATTGTCTTTAGAGGATTTTTTTGAGTTTCCCAAAAAGGGTGACCTTCATGCACAATTTTGGTTGCAACCCTATGAGTCCTTACCTAGGAGGCTATGAAATCATTTGGGTCATAAACCCATTTGTCTTCTACTAAAAGGAAACCCATAAAGGTTAGCTTTCTGAGCAACACAACTTCTACGTCTCTGGTTTTTAAAACCATGCTTGTTGTCATTCACAAAAGATCATACATTTTTCATTTTCTCCTCTGGGAACCAAATTCATTATCAACTATGGATACTTGTCTGGTGACCTCGAGGAATGCTATCCTAAGAGTCAAAAACTTTAGTAGCAATATTTGTTCTCCACAAAAACCATGGACTCTTATAATGGTATGGTGTGATCCAAAATAGAAATCATAAGGGATTGGGTAACTAACCAAAATATTTGAAACACTTGGGAATAATCTATTCATAATTGGTTCAGGACTGAGATCACAAAAGGTAAGAGTGACAAATAATTCCTAGAACTCATACGGGTCACTAGTCTTTGACAAAATGTGTGTCTATGCAGACACAGGAATGGTCCTTTGGAGATCAAAATCTGGGTCATACATGTTAAGATGCATATGTTGGGCAAAGAGATCAGATTTTTGGAAAATCATGAGGTGGAACAAATAGGAAGAATACTTGAACACTCCTTTTGATCTAAAATGAACCAATTGTTCTACCATCGAGAATACAATTTGTTTTGAGAAGTCGAGTTAATACTCTAGGGTTTAGTCAATAGTCTTTAACTTGAAAAGGATAGCCATTTGTTCTGCATACACTACCATATCATCTTTCATGCCAAAGATGAGAGCCATCATAGACAATGTGTCTTAGCTAGCCTGTGTGAATTGAGCTCTTGGTGCAGGGAGTGTGGGTACTGTAGTATCATCATCAACCATTTGTAACTCAGATCTCAAGAACCTTGTCTAAGTGTTGATATTGGCCCATATCCTTTACATCTTAGCCACAGTGGGAAATGTGGTTGTACTATCATGATGTAGGGCTAACATATCCCTAATAGCTTGCAGTGTGATTTACACTATGAATGGGCCTTGTTGAATGGTGCCTGAAGGTGCATGGAGCTAGTCTACACATAATTTGACCAGGTTGGGGCATGAATGCATAGCTGAGACAATGAACTAAGCTAGTTATGAGGTCCATATCCTCATGGAGAATGTTTTAAATTTCCCTACTCTGGCCCTTTATAGACACCTCTGATGTGCCTCCTCTCTAAGATTTTTTCTATTGGCTTTCTGAAGAATTAGATCCATTATGCCATCCGCATAATCCTTTACCTTTGCTAAATCACTTGTTGGGCTAGCTTTAGGAAACTTGGTCATTGGATAGGCCTTCAATGGTTATGCGGGAGCTAAAGCATACAATTTACTTAAAAGAAACCTATCAAGGGATTCATACATCCTAGCTCCTTACTATGAAGATTGTGTCCCCTCCATCTTTATATCTTCTCTGTAGTAACTTGTATGAATCTTTTCAAAATAGAGATGCTTTCACTGAAGCAATTTGCTAAGCACAAAAATGCAAGTAGTAGGATATTTTTCACATGGGTGTAAGAATGTTTGAGAACTTGTAAACTTTAACTCTTGCTAAGAGCTACTTATTGACCTATCAAGTCTCAAAATGGCATTAAACTCATATAACCATTAGCAAACCCTAGTCAATCTTCCTGGGACAATGAGATAAACATGTTATGCAAGTGGCACCGTAAGGTACATTGGAGATTTCTAAAGATTTGGGGAAACATTCAATGTGTTGAGGATTTGAATAATTTGAAAACTTTTTGAACCACTGATAATGTGTTCAAAGAACGCTTATTGAAAATAAAAGTGGGAAAATAACAATGGGAAAACAAAGCAAGAAAACAAAAAAAATGGAAAGGGAAACTACCTAACTACATCAATGAAGCATCTTTATCTCCCTCCTAGATCAAAAGTAGAATTTCTAAATTTTCTCTCACTACAAGCCAACTTATGTTGCCATACAAGTGATCGAATTGGGTATGGCTTTGGTGAATTGCCTTCGGTGTATGCCTCATTGATTTTCCTATATTCAAGTGAGTCTGAGTCAAACATGCTTTCGACATATATAGAATCTTCTTGTTCTTGGAAGCTCATCAAATATCTACTCTTGATATTGGCATGTCTTACCAGGAAATCAATTAATGACTTGATTCCTTTTGCTTCAAACTCTGGTTCTACTGCATGACCATCCTCCTTAATAAATTCAAAATTACCAATATTTTGAAAGGAAAATTTTGAAAGTTTGTAATAATTTTGTGCATGCAATTAAGGTTCAATGTTGTTCTGCTTATCTGTAACTGATTCACAGCTATCTTGAAAAATGATATAACTAGACTCAAAGATTTCAAGCAAATCATTAAAATCATGGTCCAGGAATTGCCCATGCTCTTCCTCATCATCTTGCAAAGTAAAAAGAAAGTTAGAGATTATTTCTTCTTCATCAAGGGTAAAAATATATGCCTGTGATTTCTCACTAGGAATCTAAAATTCATAAGAGACCTGAGGATTAATAGAAGAGGTATCTTTTGACTTTTATTCCTCCAAAACATTTGGAATTCTATGATCCTCATCAAGTATAATGTAAGTGCCCAGACTAATGGAGTCGTAATTTCCAAATGGGTCACTTTACATCATAGCTAATAAATGATCATTTTATTCTTCTTGATTATACCCAGTCCATTCACCTAGCTCTTCGACAAAGACCTTCTCTTCTTTATTCATCATGGCATGGGTTGTCTATAACTTTGCAGTGAGCTCATTAGTGATGTGATGTTTATGTAATGGTTCAAACAATATCTTCATCTTTGAACCGTATTGGGTTCTTAAAATGAGATGATACCAATTAAGGGACATATATCCCCCTATTTTGGCTGTAAAGTCTCTTGACAAACATAAGCCAAAAATAGAAGGTATATCTGTCACTACTACATCTTGATTTATAATTATATTTGGAAAAGCATATAATTTTAATTGAAGTTGTTTGATTCTCCCTATGGTTTGTACTATTTTTCCATCTAGCTGTATGACTCCTTTAGTGAGTGTTTCATACTTAATTCCTAAAGCATCAGCTATTTGCTTGGGCATTACTGTGGTATTAGCCCCTGAATCAATCTTTACATTATGCAACAGTTTTTTGCCAACTATTAAAGTTAAATAGAAGGGATCTAGTTTGAATTTGATTATCTGTTGTATTATTTACTAGGGTTGTTGTCTGTAGATGGACTCTATTTTTGAGCTTTTCTTTTCCAACAGGGCCTTCTTTGGTAGTAATACCTTTGGGCACTACTTGGCCTTACAGAGATTCTTGTAGTAGTGTCTTCTATTCAAGAATAGCCAATATATCCCATATTGATACTTGTGTTGGAGTCTTCATTAAATGATCGACCACATTTATTGGCCCTAGAGACTGAGCTTTTTGAACATAAGGATATCTTGTCTTTTCCTAAATTTGGGCTGGAGTTCCTTGATTTTGCACCAGATGAGGCACTTCTTGTCTGACAGCAGTGTTTCTTTGTCCTTAAAATGGAGGATTCTTCATGACTTGAATATTTACAATCTCAGGCTATTCCATCATCCTTCTCCTTGATCTAGTTTAATAATCAGATTGCACCACTAGTTTTTGGGAGGTAGATGCGTCATTCAAGAAAATTGATTCTCCATCTTCAACCCATGAGAAAAATCATGTTTCGGGTCTATTTCTTCCTCTTATTTTAAGGACATTCCTTGCATTTGTGCCACTAGGACTGAATTCTACATACTAAGAGACTTGTAGGCTTGATTGTCACTAGAACTTGCAAACTGACCATCCATTCTTCTTTGCTCTACTACCTTTTGTTGTAGATTACCCATAGGACAATCTCTAGGTGTATGAGCATTATTACAAGAGAAACACCAAGAATTAGTATTATCCACGTAGTTATTTTGTCCTAGAACAATATCCCTATTTGAATTGGGAGGAATAGTCTGTGAGGGTGTGGGGACTGTAACCAATTGGTTTGCTAGCTGATGATTAGTTTGTCTTGGAGGGCCCTGATATTGGTTTGACTGAGATGAAAATCTATTTCCTTGATAGGCTTGGTATGGTGGCTTAGAGAAAGTATTATGCTATCTTTTTATATTGATTAGCTCATTGAATAATGTCCTTAGGATATTCTTGATATCATCCATCTCAGATGACTGAGCAGGGATAGGTTCTTTCGCAGATGGTTGAGGGTAAGTGTATATAGACACAGGTGGGCTTATAGATTTAGGAACTTCTTGAGGTAATTGCAAGGAAATTTTTGGGAACATGGGCATGGGAGGCCTTGGAGGTAACTTTCTAGCATCTATTAAATGATTCTCAGCTCTGACCACATATTCATAAGCCTCTGGCAAAGTGTGTCCTCTAAGTGACTGAATCATAATAGATATATCTAAATTCAAAGCCTTAAGATAAAAGACTATGGCCATACCTAGTAATGGTCTAGCTATAATAGGGATTCTGACCCAAGTCTTTTGAAATCTGGAATTGAAGTCAGTCATGGCTTCTTGTGGTCCCCTTTGAATGGTAATTAACTATTGCAACAAAGAAGACTTATCACCCTTCTTTGCAAATCTTTCAAAGAATAGATCTCTGAGCTGATCCCATGTAGATATGGTATTTGGGGTGAAAAACCGATACCATTCTAGAGCCTTCCCTTTAAAAGAAGCTGCTAATAATCTTATAGCCACATTTTGTTATGTGACAACATGTATAACACAGACATCTGATACATCTTGAAGATGTTCCCCAAGTGTTTTAGAGTCTTGCCCACTTAATTTGGGCAGAGCTTTTAGGGCATTCATTGGGATAGGATCCCAAATGGTTGGTGGTGTTGGGAGGATTAAGGGACTACCAGTGATCCAACTTACATTATTTCTTGGGGGTATAGGGACTCCCATATTTGCTCTTGGTATTGGTACAAACTAGTTAGCTCTTCTTCTTGGATTTATTACCAAAGGTGCCAAAAGAATACCTGGATTTGTATCAGATTGTGATTTGGTTACTGGTCCATAGCTCTAACTCCTTGTAGCTCTCTGGTTCATAGGGTCTTGAAAGAAACTTCAAGACTGGTCCCATCGGGTGTGCTAAAAACTATTGATGTTTAAAATTGCTCTTTGTTTTATAAACTAATAATGGAAGTTTCAAGATGTGGGAAATGTGACTTGAAACAACCTCCAATTTTTTAAGAAGTTGGTCTCTTCTTTATATCAAGTGTTGGGGGAAAAGGGGTGGGAATTTACACAAAAATGCAAATGCAAAGAAAGAAAATCTAACTATGATGATGCACCTGAATGTAATTTGACCTTAATCTTGAGCATAGTGAAACTATATGTAGGATTCATTTACATTTAAGAGCAAACAAGTGCATGATCCATGTAAAAGATTGAAATAATAGAAATAGAGGCTCATAACATAGAATTCTTTTGCTGAAATATAAAAATGTCAACAAAGGCAGAGGGTTCAATCTTCTTAATTGAATTTTTTGATCACATAAGAAGCACAGAAACATGTATAGCTATGTAAAATTTCCAACTCAAGAAAATGAGACAAAATAAAATGACATTCCTAATCACAGTTCTGGAAAATCTACAGTCTAGACTAATTTTGCAAATGACACAGATAATATCAACAAAGGCATAGGGTTCAATTTCCTTATTTGAATCTTCTAGTCATACAAAAGGTATGGAAACATGTACAGTCATATGAATCTTTTAACTCAAGAAAATGAGACAAAAGCAAATGATATTACTTAGCCACAGCTCTAGAAAGTCTAAAACTTATTACAATAATTCTATATTGAGAAATTCTCTCTCTATATATCTTATCCTCCATGGTGATCCCTGCACTCCTCTTTATAGCCTTGGATCTCTCATTCCATCACCTACTTTCCCACACAACTATCTATTCTGCCTTTATCTCATAGGGGACAAACAGATGGTGCTTTCAATGTTTGCAGGCCCCAAATATCTAGCCAGTGAGCTACTCCATCTGCTGGAAATAACTCCCACTAAATTTCCCTCTTTGTCTGTTCCTTCTCTTGATCCTGGCCTTGGATTCCCTCTAGATTGTATGTGCATTCCCAAACTTATGGCCTAAATTGAACTCTAACTAAGCTGGAAGTGTCTATCAGAAGATAGTTCTTAGATTTTGAAACATTTTATTTCCTTGCAGTTCGCTTGATGAAATAGATACACAAGATGATTTGTTCTATTAAACAAAAGAGGACACTTAGTAAATTCCCTAAAAATCTTCTTATTACTTTAGGAGATACCAGAGGATGACATGTGTCATGTTCTGCAACAACTATTGAAGACATGTGACATTTTTTGCATAACTTATACTCTTTTGTGTCTTGGCTTAGGATCGTTCTACCTTTGACACTTGTCACCATCTGCTTCCTTAAAATATCAATAGCTTGAAATGAAATAAGACCCACAGCATCTCTTACCTGAATAGCTTAAGAAAGGGCATAGGGATAGGTGGCAATCTCTACTTGCTTCAACAAAGGACATGTGGCAATATTTACTGCTCCTTAGCTATACTGTGGAAATGTTTAGGACACATGTTAGGCTCCTATAGACGGTGACACTTGGCATCTTCCTTAGACTTTTAGAAATAAAACCTAGAACCCACCATAATCTTTATTTAGCAATGAAAAATGAAGAATATCTTTCAGATGGTGACACATGGCAGCTTCTGCTGCTTCTGGGAATATATGTGGCATCTTCCACTTCTTCTAGGAAGATACGTGGCATCTTCCACTTCTTCTAAGAATGGAGTATAAAAGGGGCTTAGTGGATGACACTTGGAAGCCTCCACTTGAATGGTTTGGTTGCACCTTACTACCTTTCAAAAGGGCACTTGATCCCTTTGATTTTTTGGGATGCTCCTTTGAACTACCTGATTATACTAAGCTATTGAACTAACTGATTAAACAAAAAGTGGTTCAATGGTTCAATGTTGTGCACCATTTACACATGAATCAAGGCATTAACCCAAGGATATTGAACCAAGGCTTTGAACTAAGGCATTGAACTAAACATATTTTGAATGTCGACATGTAGTGACTTCCACTCTCTTCAGCTAGGATACGTGGCAACTTCTGTCACTTTTATAAAAACAACACTGAGACCTTCCACTATTACCACTTGGCACTTTCCACATGATCTCGATACTTAGCCTTTTGAAATCCTTCTGTTGCAAAGAGATAAAATGTGGGTGCTGATATGTAACCATGGATACTGACATTTGGCATGTTCTACTGAGTCACTGTGAGATACATGGCACATTCTGACCAACTCATAGAAAATATGAAAGGTGCCTCAGACGATGACACTTGGCATTTTCTTTGAGAAAGGATGCCTCGGTCAATTACACTTGTCAACTTCTACTTGACTTCAACACTTAGGCAAAAATTAATCAAAAGGAAAATAGAGCCTGTGCTCTATTTCACGACTTCGCCATCTTGGACCAAAGAATGTGAAAGCAAAATTTTGCAGCGTGTGACTGAAAAATAGAATGCAACGTAGAGTAAATTTTTACTCTACAGCTACTATTGGCCTACTATTTTCAAATATGCTCACAAGCACATGAGGGAATGTCACTCCTACCATATCTTTTCCACCAAGGATCCTAAGGTGACAATACCTTCAAAACCAGTCATGGTTGATAAACTCTTTACATAATGGGGGTTGGGATTTATAGGGGTACTCAACCCCAATTATTCAAAAGGTCACAAGTATATTCTGACTACCACAAATTATTACATAAGATGGAATGAAGTTGTAGATACCAAATAATGAAAGACTGAATAAGTGATCATTTTATTGGAGGAGAATATATGTACTTGATTTAGAACTCTAGTCTCTTTGGTGTGTGACAATGGAACTACATTTACATCTGTAGAGATGATAGAATGGGTGTATGATAATGGCATTTGTCTTAAGTTTTCATCCACCAATTGTCCCTAAGGAAATGGACTATCTGAGTCTACCAATAATAACCTAATAAAATAAATCAAGAAGTGTGTTGTAGATAAACCTAATACTTGGCATAGTATTCTCAAGGATACCCTATGGGTAGATAGGACAAGGATCAAGAAAGCCTTAAAAGCATCACCATTTCTATTCATGTATGTCCAAGAGCCTATCTTCACTATCAATCTCAAGCTGCCTATGTATAAATTCATGTAATATTTTATGGAATAAGGATAGGAGCTTGTAAATTAAAGACTGATAGACATCATCTAGATGGAAGATGCACATGAGAAGGCTTATGCTGATATTAGTAGACATCAAACCATAGTGAAGAAGTGGTTTGACAAGAGATCAAAGATCAAGGTGTTTAGATAAGGGGACTTATTTATCCTTTGGGACAAAGCATCTAAGCCTAAGGGTAAATATGGAAAGTTCACACCTTTATGGATTGGTCCCTATCAGATTAAAAAAACACTGGGAGATAACACCTTTAGACTCAAATACTTATAAGGAAGAACGTTCATACTACCCACTAATGGGTAGTACCTCAAACATTACTTCTTTATTACTCCTCCTAAGGTCTTTATGGAGTAACTTTATCAGATGGTTATACTTAGTGTAACTAGACTAGTTAGTTTCTTTCAATTCTTTCCTTCCTATCCCTTGTTTATACATAACCATGTATATATCTATTTGTTTCCTTTTATTTCTTGCTTTGCTACTATTTATTAGATGTTTGCTTTTGTTTCTTTGTTCTTTGTTTACAATAAGTCATTTTGGATAACCCATATTAAAGTTTATTTAGCTTTCTTTAAACTCCAAAATATAGGAATGTGGGTATGAACCTAATACATGTGTTGACCATGGGTCTAAAATGTGATCTTAATGTTATGATTTGAAGAAACTAGTAAAGATTAATTGAAGAGGCCAACTGCTACATGAGAGCTTAGACATTGTCTTGACCTAATTATTTTTTAAAGAAGATTTACACTTTTAGGATGAAAGATTAATCTATTGAGGCATTGTCATGCTTACACTTAACAAATATCCTTACCTAGGACAATGGTTACATCCATAAGTGATTTTTTGAAGATCAAACAATTGAACAAATCCTTAAACTTGGCTACCTTGGTTCCCAACCTTACTAAAAGCATAAAAGATCTAAAAATACAAAAAAAAGAATTCAATGAAAAATCAAAAGATTTTCAATCATATGTGATTCTAGTAATCTCCACTGAGGCTATGGATGACTGAATAACAATGAAGTAAGTTATTGAGAGGATCCAAAGGCATCTCTATCAGGGCTATGGATGTCTAGTTGGCAGTAAAGCAATGCCCAAGCCTTCCCTAAACTAGAAGAAAAGTTCTTCTAAATATATAAATATGCTCCATGTCAGTGTTAGTGATTAAAGACATAAAACCTAGTATTTTTCCCTTGAATCCTGTGACAAATAGTAAGTGGAATCAAAGCACACACATAACATGGCTATGACTTAATGTTTGATCCTAATTTTGTAAGTGCAAGGTCTATTTTAACCATAAAATGATCTGGATAATGGCATTGATCAAGTGGAGTGAATGACTTAGTTCTTTTTCTAAACTAGAATCTCTATGTTCTAACATATTGCTATGCTTCCCCTAGATGTTGCCATTTATTGAGGTAAACATACCCTCATTTTTAAAAAATTGGGACTCTTGAGATATTTTGAACGTATCCCTAAAAACCATGGAATGTTTTGAAGATTATTATAATTTAAAATCATCCACTTTGATACAGTTGGTTTAATGATTTATGATTTTGCTTTGGGATTACCTAATATTTCTAATAATTAGTCTTCATATCTGAAAGATACAAGTTTTTTGAAGCTCTTATAGAAGGGATCATGCTTCGAATTATCATAGTGACTCTATTCAAGTTTTCGCTAACCTTGGGTTTTTAAAAATATGAATCTAAATTCATGTTCTGAAATCTCTCCTCCAAAAACCTTAGCTTAAACCCTTAGTTCAAATTCAACTATTGTTGGGAATGCTTTTGGCAGAAATATTTTAAATTTATTTTGACTTAATCCCCAATTTTTATGTTAAGGCTTGGTTGTATTTTTTAACATGACCAAACCTTAGCCTAAAAATTATGCTTTGAACCCTTTATTTTCCCCCTTAGTTTCTTATATTTATAATCTGGTCCAATGTTATGCTAGTAGGATCCTTTTAATTTAAGCATGGTCCCCTTTACTAAAAACTTTAACCTAAAGTTTAAACCCTAAGCCCACATTCACATTTATCAATGCAAATGAGACCTTCATCTTAAAGCTTTATCCTTTGTTTCTATCTACTTGGGTCTAACTTTCATATTGGTAAGGTCATTTTTATTTTTATATTATGGTCCCCTTTATTATTACCTATTTAGTCTAAATCCTTAATGTTAAGACCCCATTTGTGTTCATTAACATGAATGATAACTTAGTTTTAACATTTTAACCTAAGTATTATTTCATCTCGAGTCCTCACTTAAATACCTTTATTATTTTTAGATATAATGGTCCACACTTCATCATGCCTCTTGATCCAATGGAGCAAGGAAAAGTTCAAAAAACTTGAGTATTTGGTCCTTTAGACCAATCACGTGGGATCATTCGGATCATGATCAATGGATCTCACTTCATCATGGCTTTTAATTGAATGAATCAAAAACAAAATTGAAAAGTCAAAAATATTAATAATCCCTATGGATCCACCACATGGCACTCCCATATTTCAATACAATAATTTGATGATCTTAAATTTGATGTTTGTGTGATCATCATTTAACATATGTGACGCTGTCATTGACATCTACACAACTATCAAATTTAAGTCTACCAAAACTAATAAATTCACAAGATTAAATTTGACATTCTCATGAATTTAATTTAACATCCACAAGGTCATTATTAATGTCCATGAGACCATCAAATTTAAGGTGATCTAACATTTTTACTTAGATAAAGGGGGAATATTTTATGTCATTCGAGGGGTCATTTGATATTATTCTTTAAAAACATAGCATAAAAAGTTTTAAACTAAGCCTTTTCATTTTTATTAATATGAAATAGACTTAGTTAAAATTATTTTAACCTAAGTCCTTTGCATAGCTATAGATTGATTATAGTCCTCACACCTTGTAGGATCAATAGATCATGTTTCATCGAGCTCGAATGATCTGATGGCACAAAATCATCTATGAACTTTCAAAAGAGCTCTAAGAGCCCATGAAGGTGCCAAATGGCACAACCATGAGGCTCAATAAAAATATGGCTAATGGCATGCGAAGGCCTAGATCATGATAAATTAATCATGTAATCTTTGGATCTTGATCAAAAGGTGTGAAGAAAATTGCTATTTTTAAATGCCAACAGGTAGTGCTTTGAAGGTATTTGTGAAAAATGCATGAAATTACTAGATATATGCCAAATAAGTGCCTTGAAATCACAAAATGACAAAAAAATAAAGATCTTGTGTGCTCAAAAATATAAAAGTAAAGTCAAGGCTAGTCTGGGGGGGCAAATAATAGGATCCTAGACATGATCCTTAATGTAGGGGAAAGAATAGCTGAGGCTAAAAGCATTAAGAAAGCCATGACCAAAAATGACAAAAAATTGAATTATTTGGATAAAAATGAGGAGTGTCTTTTAAGACTAGTTGTGGACTTAGAACTGGTCAGTGAGCAGTATCAAAAGGCTATGAACATCTTCTAATAAAAGCAAAAACGTTCTCAGGAGTAGTACACACCAACTAAGTAGTTGAATGATATTCTATTTTGTAAAAAAATTGTAATATTTTTAAAATATAATATACTTTTATAAAATCATACACTATTTTGTTATCATATTACCTCTAGGTTAGTTTAGTTTCAAAAAGAAAATGTATTCTAGAACTTTGTAGAAAAATGATATCTTTACTTCTTGTACACTTGTATTTTGTAACTGACCGATATACTACCTTGTACTCTTATAAAAGGTAGTACTGCCATTTTGTAAAGGTAGATAATTTTGAGAAAAAATTTTATACTTTGAGAAATTAATAAAATCAAGGAATTTTGAAAAGATTATCCATGTTTGTTTGTGTCAATTGTTGCATGGCTTTTCTCTCAATTTTTAGTCTTAAGTCTAAAATTTGAATAGTTTATATGAATTCTAAGTTGCATATTTTATTATAGGGTTGTTAATTTGTGCTTATGCTAGATTATTTAAATTATCTTGAAGTTTATTCATCGTATTTGCTCTGCATTAGAAAGTGTTAATGATATTTGAAGGTGGTAGCAAATATTTAAAGTAAATTTGGTTCTTACTTGTACTTCTTTATATCATCCTTAGAGGTTTACCTGGTGTGTAGTGAGATACAATCTTATGCTATTTTGCAATATATATTGGTAAAATTCGTAATTAATTGTAATTGAAACTTTTTCATAAGTTTGGGGCTATGATCAGTGGTCATGTATTCTCTTTATACCTCACCCTTCCCTTTTGCTTCATTTTACGCCAGATCACTTTAGTTTAGATTTCATTATAAATGTCCATTTAGATTAGTCTATAGTTTAATATTTGATCATAATTTACTATTATTAGCATATATACTTAAAGTTTGAAAATATTTAGCCCATGATGGCTCCCAACCATTAATTTAATATATATTTTTTGGAATAGTTAAACATTGCTTTGCCACTATTTCAGCATAGGTAATATAAATTGCCAAAACCTATTACTCATGCTCTGAATTCCTATAATTATAAAATGATAAGTTCTTTTTGAAAACTAAGGACACCTATGATACATTCAAAAGCATCAACAATTTCCATTTTTTAATATTTCAAATTTGGTGATCCAAGTGAGGTAGTCTCTAACAGGCCTTATAAAGTTAAATGTGTAAAACTTAGACATTGATGAGAAGATGATACTTGACATGTTTTCATGAAAGAGTGATGGATTGAAGTGCACATGAAAATTATTTTTGTGACATTTATTTCATGATCATGCTTGGTATAAGTTTTGTAGGTCAGTGTAAGTGAATAAAATGTGTTATAAAATGGATTGTTTTTTAGGATTAGACTATGAGATTGTAAGTCATAGAATTGGTCCATAAGACCAATGTTTTCCATAATGAATTGTGATTTTTCCATTTTAGTATTATTTTAATATGTCATATATCATTTTCATGCATCAAGGGTCAATAAAAGTTTCTACATAGGTGGTTGAAGTCTAATTCCTTAGGATTATGTTTTTGGGTATTCTCGAAGTTCTGAGTGAGCAAGTTGTAGCATGTTCTTGAGCCATTATTATCTAAGTGAAGTTTAAAATTAGTTGGGGATGTTCATAAGGTCATGTATTATATTTATATATATTTCATTTTTCATGTGAGAGTGTCTAAAGTATTGATTGAACTTCATTCTTGCAAGATAGTTTCTAAGGTGTACAGGCCTAATAGGGCAATCTGTCCTAAAGAGGACTTCGGGGTATGAACAAAGGATGAATATATAACCAAGAATGGAAGAGTTAATATTAATTCATTGAATTTTTTTTAGTGTTTTTTTAATGGTTAGATAATTCCATCTGGATCCAATAATTTCAAGTCTCAACATCAAGAGCGCAGACTTAAAGAAGTAGGTTTCTATGAGCCCTAAAGGGTGAGTAAGACCAATGTTGGTCATTAATTCAAAGTGTTACAAGTGAATAGATATTAAATTAAGGTAATATATCTCATTTATAAATGTTTTTTTATTTTCTAGTTGCATGACATGTAGATGACCACGCATGAGAGAGATTAGATAGTGTTTGAGTACACATAGGCCTGTTGAGACAATGAGCAAGTTGCAGGAGTGTTTTTGAGTATTGTTTCCCCATGTGATGAAGAATAATTAACCTGGTAATTTTATTTATGTATTTTAGGTTTTTTTTATGTGATTTATTTTCATTATTATGTGGCTAAATAATGTATTATCTTTAGTTTTTCCATACAGACTTTTATGTGTGTGTGAAGGCCTAATGTAAACAATACTAATGGTATGCTTCAAGTGGTGGTTGGAGCTAAAAAGTATCATGGAAATAATATGAACTTATTGAGGGTTTATTTGAGTGTTATATGAAGTTTTTATGCAATGTTTATATTTATAAAGTGTTCTGAGGAGATCAGAGGGTAATGTGTACTAGTGAAGGCCTAATTGAATTATGTCTCCTTAAGGCCTAAAAGAGATTTTAGTATTTTAAGTTGTGTCCAACCCATTGTAATTATTTATTAATGCATGAAACATGTTATAATACATATTTTAATCTTAATAAAAGTGTTAAAGTGTGTGTGTGAAACTAAGAGGTGTGTGATCTAGAGGATTGTATAAGAACAAGGCCTAAATAGGCCTAATTGGCAAGTTGGGGATTTTGAGAGTTCAAGCAAAGGACATAACAAATTAAAGAGATTAAGGAGGTATTTTATACCATAAAATTTATTTATATAAACTATAATTAATACATATTATGGGTACTATATATAAATATCAAAATCATATGACCTAATCTGTCATGAAGAGATCTATTTGAGCGAAGAAGCCTAGAAGGCAGTTTGAGAGAGATAAAAGAGTGAGAAGAGATAAAAAAGGTAATAATAATATATTGTGTGAGAAAAAATTATTTTTGAAGGTGATCAAAAATTTTATGTGGTGTATTTGGTGATGAGTCATCTAGGGGATTGGTGCCTCCTTATAGGTTGTTGCTTATTAAAGCCTAATTGATTAGGTGCTTGACTAGTTGGGGTTGGTGGTCCATGTGGAGTTAGTGCTTCATGTAGAGTTGGTGATTCACTAAAGATTATTTTTTTGAATATGAATATATTCCATTTCAATATATCAATAGGTTTTCTTCCCATTTAGGGTTTCCCACATATGTAATGTGTTGTCTTATTTCATGATCTAGTATGGTTGCATATGCTTTGCTAAATGTTCATGTTTGTATGAATGGTTCATGTATGATCAAGAGGAATTGAATGAATATTTTTAATAAATTAATTAAACCCAACCCACTCATCTCATTGATCGTGCTTCTAACAAAAAAACATCAAACTTTGTCAGTACCATCTGAGTTTGGTGTTTTCATCTGAGAGACAAAAATAATAAATGGATGATATATAGATGCTTAAGCATGATATTTTATTGGTTTATCTTAGATATGGGACTTTATATATGTGAATAATAATAAATTATAATAATTTGACCCATATATATATCACATGAGCATGAGATAATGGAAAATTAGAGTCATATATGTGTGCATACGTCATGTAGGGGTAAGGTAGGTCAAAAATGAAATGCTAAAGTGTCAAATAACATATTTTAGTATATAAAAATGCTAATATTTAGTATAGTATTTAAATTAAATACAAGTAATAGATTAAAAGGATAAAGATGTAACTAAATGTAAACAACATAATTTATCTTTTAGAGAAGGATCCAAATGTGTAAGATGCTTTATAGATGAAATAGTCAATGCCTATAGAATTAAATTTTGAATCTAAAAGATAATTGAAATCTGAAAAAAGTAAGAGCAAGGAAGATTACACATGTATGAGGGTGAAATTTTACTAGCTTGTAACTTACTGGAGATGATGCTTCATTTTTGAAGCATTGGAGAATAGTTCCTAATGTGGAACCATTAGATAATCGGTGGTGATCAAGTCCAATTTTTTTATAACTATGTAAACCCATGCGTTTGAAATAAAAATTACCTAACCCTCCTAAATATTTAATAGTGCCAAGTTCATTGAGCATCACTAAACCTCAACCACACTAACTTAAATAACTAATTTAGCTTTGAGTTTAAACATCAAGATGGTAGTGTGGGAGACAAATAATGGTATCTCTATGATTAATTATAAGTCCATTGCATGTTATTCAAACTCAACCACATGACCTTAAAAACATGAATAAATCTTTTCATATAGACTTATATATTCAAGGTTGTTCACTTCTATGTACCATAATATATATATACATATATATATATATACATATATATATATATATACATATATATATATATACATATATATATATATATATACATATATATATATATATATATACATATATATATATATATATATATATAATTAAAAATGTGTAAATGTGCATTAAACATTACCATGCCCCTACTAAATCAGTGCCAGCTTATATATGAAATAGTGTATGTCTGCATGATCAATTAAAATGCCCAACTGAATCAGTGCCAACTAATATAGAATGCTAAGAATATATATTATTAATATTCCAACATGTATCTCAAAATTATTTTTATTTTAAAAAATTTAATTTATGTTCATGTAAACCCTTTGAACTTACATGGTATATGTAGTGAAGTGTATATGAATCCATACTCTGTAACTCATGTCTATATAGAGTGAGTGCATATGGCATATGATCCATATCAATATGTGAATATATTTATTATATTTAAACCACTCTTAAATTTTTTAACTATATATTACATTCAAAAATATTAATTTTATTCTCATGGATGTTTATGTCTCGATGAAAATTCCACTAATATGCCCCCATTTTAAAATGAGGGATTTATCCTATAATTCAATCAACTCAAAATAAAGAGTTAACTGTAATATGTTATATATAAATATTTCATCATATAAAATCATGTAAACACATGGATAATATGTCATCATAGTAATGTATATGTCATCGAGGCAGGCATGTAACATGTGTAGTGCAAGGAATATAACTATCATATCAAGATAGATGTGTCAATATGGCATTTAATAATAACCATCACTAATATAGTACCTAAATAAGACTATAGAGTAAGAAAGTGATTAACATAAATCATGGAACTATATGAAAATGGGGAGGTGTGTGATAATGATCACAACACCCATAAATCAACAATATAAGTAATGTCAACACGATAAAAAATAAATGTCACATAATATCATACAAATTCAAACATAAGTCCAAGGGTTGCATTCAAGAAAATAAAGATTTAAAAGATAATAATGTCATTGGCCACATGAAAGGGACATGAATATTTCAAAAATAACAAGGTTAAGTTCCACTCAAAAGGGACATAAATATTCATAATAAATGAAGCCAAGGTCTAAACACAAGGGACATAAATATGTTGTAAACAATGGGAAAATGAATGTCACAAATACAAGGCCAAGGTCCATATATAATATACAAGAAGTTACTAGCCTATTATATAAGAGTAATAACATAAATGAGTCATATAATAAGTAAAAACTACTCTACACTATACATGTATATTAATGTCACATCAAAATAAAGTTGCATGTCTTTATAGCACTATGTAAGATATGATTATATAGAAAGAAATGTATAGACAATATATGTATCTTAATATGGTAAAATGTCATAAAAATATATAAGATTTGATAATGTGACATATAGAATAAGATTTCCATAGCATTGCCATGGCCCCTAGGTATAATAAATTTTAGCATCTATGTGTCTATGTATGATTTGTACACCTTACATCCTAGTCATATACTATGAAATGCATGTTTTTATGAAATCTACCAAACATGAGATAACTAACATATTAAAATTTTGTAACTATCCATTACTTGATACTTAGGTCCCAATTTTTATTTTTATTTAAATTTTAAATGTTTGTGTGTGTGTGTGTGTGTGTGTGTGTGTGTGTGTGTGTGTGTGTGTGTGTGTGTGTGTCCGCATGCATGTGTGCATGTATGTGTGTGTGTGCACGTGTGTGTGTGCATCTATGTGTGCATGTGTGTGTGTACATGTGTGTGTGTGTGTGTGTGTGTGTGTGTGTGCACGTGCATGTGTGTGCATGCATGTGTGTGTGTGTGTGCGTGCGTGCACACACGTGCCTTTGTGTGTGTGTGTGTGTGTGTGTGTGTGTGTGCGTGCGTGCGTGCGTGTGTGTGTATGTGTGTGTGTGTGTGTGTGTGTGTGTGTGTGTGTGTGTGTGTGTGTGTGTGTGTGTGTGTGTGTGTGTGTGTGTGTGTGTGTGTGTGTGTGTGTGTGTGTGTGTGTGTGTGTGTGTGTGTGTGTGTGTGTGTGTGTGTGAATATTTTTATCTATGTTATATTTTTTAATGTACTATACAAGTATCCCATGAATGGGATATCATGGCAAGTCCATGTATCATATGATTCAAGGGTCATATATCATGAGGGAATAGTAACAATTATAAGTTTATTAGAATATGATAAGGAATCAAGAATTGTAATGTAATAGGATCTTATTTATGATGAGAAACTCTAGAAGACCTAGGACCCTATGGGTTTCATTGTATAGGAGGATAATGTATCAGTGCCTATGTTTTTTGTGGAACAAGTTAAAATATCTATGTTATTATCTTGGTGTGTGTTATAATAGATAGTGTCCTATGTATGTCCTAGATAACTCTCTGATGTGATGATTATTGTAAAAATGGTTTCCTAAGAGTATCAACTACTCTCTTCAGAACTAATGGTATAGAGATATCCTAAATGGTTTCAAAAAAAACCTCTATATATTGATCTTTAAAATCTATAACAACCAATTGTTTTGGTGGGGGGAAGAAGAGATATAATTGGCTAAAGAAAGTACTCAAAGAGAACTTTTAAAACTATGACTACCTTATTTTAGTATATATACTTAATACATCGATTCACTATAGATGGTAATACACAAAGATTATATATATTAGATATTCCTAACATAATTTATTTAGAAACTAAGAATCAAATCAATAAGATCTTGAAAAAAATTATTCTTGACATTCTTAGTTTACTCAGTCCATTCTCCATTATGTTAACCTGAATCCATACATAAGCCTTTACTACTCAATTCACTTTATTTCAAATTCTTAGAACATAATACATACATCCCTATTTCAACCTTATT
>JARHVA010005994.1:555000-695000 GCA_037957365.1 Torreya grandis
TCTATATAATATCAATATAGTAAAGGGGGCATGATATTAATTCACATTCATGTTACTACTTTAAAATTTTCAAATACCTCTTTTCAAAGTTTCAATGTTTCAAAAAGTTATAGACAAAATCTATTTCAATCTATAGTGGTGTGATTCATCTCATTGTACAAGTGGAAAATAATAAAGTCTAGTGAGACTCATTGAATATGATTGCACTTTATCAAGTGACATTTGGTAGTTCAATAGTCTCTTCATTTTTCAATTGGACCACATTAGAGTCTAGTGACACTCAATGTCTATATTTATACTATAGTGAGCCACATTTCATGGTTCTACCCCTTCAAATATTCTACATAGTAGTCTATGAGAGTTGGAGCATACAATCTTTCCAACTCAGTGGCTTTCATTGGTTTTTAAAATTCAGACCTGATCACTCTCAATTTGTATCAGGTTAAACATTATCTAAAATACCTAAACAAGGGGTAACATACACTTATCCATTTACAAGTTACAAGGAAATCAGATTGCATAGTATTTCAAGTGTGTTCTTTCATTTATCTTTTTTAAAATTCTAAAACTCAAGTTCAATAATTTGAATTTTTAAATATGGACAATAACTAATTTTATTGACATTGTTGAAGGTTATTACATAGATACTTCTTGTGAAATCAATATTTACATCAAAATAGAAAGTGTGTATACACACTTAGGTTCACATATCCTTTACTCTAATAATTTCACTTCATACATAACTAGAATAAAGGTGTTGGGTAGGGGACAAGATGTAGACACTAAATTTAAATCAATAAGTGCTTGAAAAATGTTTATTGTGGACATACTTACCTTATTTGATCCATTCACTATTTTGTTAACCTAAATCATTAGGATATTATTCACTACCCTAATTATTTTCTTACAAATTATTATAACATATAAACATCACTATCCAATTTATACACTATTGCAAAGCTAGTTTCAACAGTCCTGGATCTCCCAGCACACCATTTCACTAGTTAAATAGGGTCGTAATGTGGTATTTTCCCATAGTGTGCTCATGATCCCCTTAGTCCAATGGCCACTTTTTGAATGAGTAAGGTTTCATGTTGGCCTTCCCACATTTATAGAAATTTCAATTAATTGATATATTTAAAATAATCCTTTATAAAATCATATCAATACACTCACTTTCAATCCATATAGAAATCTGGTTTTAAACCATTGTACACTGAGAAAGAGAATTATTATTTCTAATTCAAGTTATGATGCATTTTAACAGTCATAAACCAAGTATAAAGCTATTATTCTAAAGGTAAAGGGCATCCATTGTTAATAAATCAAGTCAATATACTAGTTGCATCCATTTATCAATTGTTAAATTTCATGCATTCACTCTAGGAGGGAGAAATAAATCAACATGAGGCCTTTTTTATCTATGTATTAAACACTCAAATTACATAGGGTTTTATGAGGGTAGATATACTAATTCTCTAACCCTATTCTCCCATTTTGTATCTAATTTCTATTAGGTTTATGTTCAATAACTAGGGTTTGTATTTTAAAGGCCTTTCACAGAGCCATTCACCTTCAACAAAAAATTGGGAAACCCTCATAGACAAGAATTTGTGCCCATATTAGAAAATTAGTCACATAGTCAACTAGGATGCAACCATAGTAAGTGGATAAGGCTCAATTATGTCCTTATCCTGGTAGCATGGTCTACTCCCAAAGAAGCACATGCTCTTATTTATGATTGTGATATACTCAAGGAGTCATTGTATCTTATTTTCATCATCAATTAGCCTACATAATCAACACAAACCAGATCCAAGATAGTTTTGCATACCCTTATCAAATTTACTATTTTTAGATAATTCCAATCATGTATTTATTGTAATTTTACATACAATTTTTGTATGTTTTGTAATCTAAATCATTTTCAATAGTTTATTTATATTTATTTGATTCATTTGTATTCTAAATAGTTATAAATAATTTCAAATACCCCACTACTCAATCAAACTAGGAATGAAGTGGCCAATATGGTGGAGCCTACTTGAAGATGTAACAAAATCTATTTGAAAGTGTTTTGTGTTTTTTATTTGAACCCTAAAAAATATTACTGTATCATGTATATCCTTTAGGATGTATACAACGGAGTTGAGAAGTGTCACTATGCAAACATTTTTTCACTCAAGAACCATTTTCAACAATGACACTAAGTATAGGGTGTTCATTTATGTAAGCTTGTATGAATAGTGCATGAAAGTCTAAACAATAAAAATTAAATAATCATCCTTTTTTGGAAATACAAAAATTTCAAAAATAAGAGCCATAACTAAAATTTTAATTTGTAGTCCAGATAAATAACGTTTCTATTAAAATTCCTTTATTTTAATAAATTAAGGATGGTCCAATCTCCACTAAAGTTGTCTGATATCTATGCCTTAAGAAACCTAGTAGGCAAAAAAAATCCCAAGATTGTCCACATTGTTGGATAGTAGACGTCATGTTGGGAAACATTGTGTGAACTATATATTGTGACCCACTACCTAGTTGTTGAAATTTACATAAATGGTACTTTATTTAAAATACATTTTAATTATGTGCATCTATTAATGTCATGACCAAGGAAACAATGAGGAATATTTTACTTACAAACTTGCTTAAACCCCCCATAGTTATACAAATGGTAGACATATATACTATAAATATTGAATAGGAAATCAAATTTCTTATTGTCAAAGTAGACTCATGGGAACACCTATCCCATTTCATCATATTAAAAATAGAATCCAACTAAAGAGGATATATTATAATCATAGCAAACCTTGGTTGTATACATTTTATGTATTCATTGGCTTTAGGTCATGGAACATGCTCATTTCCAATGGAAACACCATGAAAAAATTGCTTTTACATCCACTAGGTCAACCTTCATTTGAGTTAGAACAAACTCTATGGGTATAAGTTGAGGATGATGACCAAGTCCACTGTTAAAAAATGACTATGATTTAACATAGGCATTTTTTCAAAACAAAATGAAGACACAATAACTTATAACATCATGCAAAATAATTTCACAATTGACCAACATGCATAAAATCTCATAGAATGCATGCATTTTCCCCTTAGAAATATCTTTCCAATAGAAGAATCCACAAAACCAAGGTAATACATTATAAATTTATATCAAATATTACCACACCATTGTTTCCTTAGCATTCTTATAGGGAACATTGATTATATGATATCCCTATCCAAATAAGTGGGCATATTATTGGGAAGACCCATCAATATCAATAATAAATTGGTTCCCTAAAAAGAAACCCAATTAGTAACCATGATTAAAAAAAAAACATAAAATAGTATTTTCATGGGATTGCCATGATGTGTGAGGAATACATGTTATTTATGCACTCACCATATATGCATTAAAGAATATTAAAAACTCATTAGAAAACCACAATGAAGAGTAAAACTTATTGTCTGAGACATTGTAAAATTTGAATTACAAAAACTAATGGATGGAGTTTTATATACCCCTTTTTTAATATCCATTGGGTATCTTCACTTGTCATTATCCCAAATCATAATGGTAAATGATGCATATATTTGTTCTATATATAATTAAATACTTCCATAAGTAATTGGATACAACCATATCATAATTTACCTAGAAGAACAAGACAAAACCATGTTTAATTTCCATTAGGAAAATTACACCTACTCATTCCTCCCATTCAAGATAAGAAATTCTTCTACCACCTTTCAAAGGTTTGTCTTGAGCATTTTTTGATGATCTTTCTCATGAATGTGTGGAAATCTATATGAATGACTTCATAGTATATGGGAACATGTAGTGTAGACACATTAATTACACCACCCTAATTTTATTGCCAGTGCATCCTAAGTAACTCATACTAGCACCACCATGTCAATTAATTAATTACATTGTGTTAATTAAACAAACCCATTTAATCCCACTTTATCACTCCATGATGAATTAACCAACTAGTCATTATTAATTAGTTAATTAATTATTAACTAATTCCATGCACATATAATTATTATAAATAAATTAAAAATATATATCCTCAACCATGTCAAACTCCATTACATCAATCAATCAACTCCTTGATCAAAATGGAAACTCAATCCACTCATCAATCCATGCAATCAATTAACTCCTTGATTTATGTTTACACATCTAAAAAAAAAAAATCAAGTAATTCACAAATAAATCAAACTAGTTTTAAATAAAATCAAGGCATGCAAGATTTGTATGAAGTGAGTTATTCTCATCCATATAAATTCAAAATTTCATAAAAAATAAATCAAATCAATATCAAGCATTCATCCTCCCATCCAAAAATCTATAAATTTACCCTTCATCCTTAATTCTCATAAACTTAAAATTTATTGACATATAATCTAATATCAAGCAATAATTTTGTAATCATTATTCATAGGAACATGTTGATACAATCTTGCATGGTTCTTTGAGAAACCACAATCCATTTAATCATGATCAAGTCCATTCAATAAGGGAGAAATTAATTTGTCAAGTGCAAGTATTGTTTGTCTCTTTCATTGATCAGTATGAGGTTATGATTAATTTATAGTAGGAAATGGTTTACAGTTGTTTATTTTAATCTCTAAATTTGATGTACACAATTATAATGATTCCATGACCAACATGGATAAAGTTCTCCAATGTTCTCATCATAATAGGTAATCATTGAGTCATGAGAAGTGTTACATGCTAATGCAATAAGGTGTTATTTTAGAACACCATATATCCAATTTAGGAATTGAGATATATCTTACTAAAATATAAGTGATAAAGAAGTAGGGTAAATTTTAATATCCCCTATCAGAAAACCCCTTGGAATTCATTGGTGAATCTATGAAAACTATTTCACAGGCATGCAAATTTGATATGCATAGTGGTAAATCCATCAAGAGGAGAGTAAGTACAAGCAATAATCAAGGGTTATTGTTTTTTTTTACATACTACCACTTAAGAAACACCAAAAAAAAACACTGGACAGTGTTGTTGAAAGGTACCACCAAGCACTATTGTTGAATGGTGCTATTGAATGGTGTTACTAAACAATGATGCCAAATAATGATTCTAAATGGTGCCATTAGGCAGTACACCTAATTGGTGATGTCATATAGTGATGCTAGCATATATATGTCATCTATTGTGTCAGTTTGGTATAGATTTATTTATTTTTATGTTGCTTTTTCAGTGCAAATAGGGAACCCATATTATTAGTATACTAGACGGTGTAGTCACTCAACTTAATAGCATTATTTGTCACCCTACACTTATAAATACCCCATTTTTACCTCATTTTATCCATTTTTAAGAATCATTTTCTCATCCCCCCTCATTTACTGTATAGTGATTAACCTACCATAGGCACACTAGCCATATAATGATTCACCTACTCCCATAGCTAGAGACATGCACCTGCTCTAATGCCATGGATTCCATAAGAAAATATGTCTTCAAGAATTCTTTATGCCCATATATTTTGAATTTGTTACAATAGATAGATGCTTTCAATGATTACATTCCCAAATCCAGCTTTAATTTCCTATTGTACATGCCACAATATGAAATCAACACTAACTTCCTGAAATCACTAATATCTTGCTATGACACTAGTGAGACGAGATTTAAAGTGAACGTCTACTCCATATTAATCTCCTTTGGTACCTTAGATCTATACATCCATAATTTTATAGGGCTTCCATACCACAATTCTAACCTTGTAACTATAAAATCAATGTTGACTGAGGATGACAAGAAATATTTGTAGTTTGCTTTCAAATTACAGATTGATCAAACTAGTATGTATATCTATTTTCATATTTGAAATTCATTCTTTTTTAATTTTTCATCTATTTCACTAATTCATTCAAATTCTTTAATTTTTTAACCTTTTCACTCATTCATTTTTTCACTTTTTTTTCAGATAGTCGAAAAAGGGGCCTCCATGTTGATGACATATCTAACCTATTTCTTAAAGCAATGGTTAATTTTTTTTCAAGAATAGTATTACATAGAAGACCAATACACATTTTCTTTTGGATTATTATTTACATTCTTCATACTCTTCCATATTTGAGATATGACTAGTGTATGTTTATTTCTTCTAAGATTAGCTTAGAATTAAATTATGCTTGTACCAATCCCAGTTCTACAATTTCCTATTTTAATTTTATTCTGGTCTTTTAATATGAATCCTTATATGGCCTTTAGAAAACATTGGTTCTAATTTTGCTTCATCCAAAAATGAGAACAAAAGCTTTATTTGTTGATGAGCAGGGGTTAGTTTACCATTCAAATGAATCACTGGAATGGTTTAGTTTATAAAATGTTAAAAATTTAAATCTTTATTTATTTATTTATTTTTTATAGTTAATATTTCATGCCTTTATGACATGAAAAAAAGTTTCTTCAAAGTGCATTGTGCCTATGAAGATATGGAGATTCTGATTCTATAAAATCATCATTCCATTCCTTTCATATTTTGAAACATCGAAGAGTTTATTTTGAATCATCTCCACATGCATGTTCTTGTATTTATAAATTTATAATGAAAATTTAACTTTAAAGTTTGCATTATCTTATTTGTTTGTTTGATTTTTGTAGTTGACTTAGTAGTGGTTGAGATTGACCTTGAATAACCGCAACTAATCTCAAAATTTCATCTATTGGTATCTTCTTGACCATTTGTTTAGGGTATTTTACATTCCTTGTTTTGATTTTAATTTTTTTAGAATATAAATTTTACTGGCTAGAATATTGCCTATTATAGCTCAAACCACCCACATCACTCTAAATATGACACATAGATTGGAGGGCATACTCTCTCCAACTACAAGTACTAAATATTTAATTTTAAATTAACATTGAGTTTTGTTTTCTAAATTTACCATTATTCTAATATAATATATTTTTGCAGAGCACCTTCACACTCTAAGGGAAAATATGCTAGCACCATCAAACCCAATTTGTAGAAGGGGGAATAATATTTCATTTTCAACACCTAAGAGAGGAAAATTATAATTTTTAGGTTCTAACTTCCTTAATTTCTCCATCATAGGTATCTTTAGTACATAGGGATTAAAATGTTTTTAGAAATATATCTTGATGAGGAATATCTGGGGATTAAAACTAGATAATTTGGTGTTAATGCTTTGAATCCCCATGATTTTAAATCAAGGTCTAGATGTAACTTATAAAAAGGAACCTTGTACCTCTTCACCCCCACCCCACCATGTTAAGCATGAAATATACTAAGAGGGGGGTGAATCAGTATATTATATATCTTTTATTTAATCTGATTTCTTTTCTTTAACCACTAGATCATACATTCAAGATATGCAATAAAATTGAAATAATAATTTGCACCACATGAGAGAGAGAGAGAGAGAGAGAGAGAGAGAGAGAGAGAGAGAGAGAGAGAGAGAGAGAGAGAGAGAGAGAGAGAGAGAGAGAGAGAGAGAGAGAGACCAGATTTTTATGTGGAAACCCAAAGTGGAAAAAACCATGAAGAACAATCTCAAGTATATGAATGAGCACCAACTCAAAATACAAAGTTTGCAAGCACCAACTTGCAGGAGCACCAACCCCTTTGCTGAGCACCAACACAATAACTATTTGTGAGCACCAACCCCTAGGAACACCAACCCTTTAAAAAATTTATGAGCACCAACCCACAAGAGCACCATCCCCTCTTATGTATAAAACACAACTATATCTCAATGTTGCTTACTCAACAAATGATATAACACTACAATACCTCCTATTTTTATCTCTTCAAAAAAAAATACAAACCATGCACTCTCTTGCATATTGTAAATGGCTTCTCAAGCCTTTATTTATAGCTTTCAAAATGACCATTGGCCTTAATCCTTTGTGGCCCTTCAATCCTCATGTAAAATGGTTCCAAACATGCATGACCCTTCATATCCTTGCATTTGAAAAGTCATATGGTGACCCTTCATAATCAAAAGCATCCTTTCCTCTTTTGTCTTTATCTTGGTGAATTTTCATATTCTTGAAAGTGTCTCTTCATGGAAAAATGCACCATACCTTTTTTTTCTTCACATGGTGACTCTTGGAATTCCTCAAGGTGACTCTTCATGAGAAAATGCATCCCATTCCTCTTTCATCTTTTACCCCATGACTCTTTGACTTCTCCATGGGCCCTATTTTCACTTATATGCAACCAAAATTATATTCATTAATATTAAATAAATATTAACACACATTAACCAAGATATGAATATTAAAAAACACTATTAAATTTAATGGAGCCTTTATCACCAATAATGCTAGACCTTTGACATCAATGACAATATTTCAACAATCTCCCTCTTTGTCATTGATGGCAACCTCAAACTAAAACTAACACATCCTAAAACTTGAACATACTACCATCTAAAAAATACATAGTAACTCCCCCTTACTATAGCAACCTATTTCTATTCCCTATACCTATTTTACACCTGTACCTATACATGTTATTCTCCCCCTTTGACATTAATGAAAAAGGGCCTACTTGGAGATAACACTTAGCTCCCCCTTAACTAACGCTAAACCTCAATGGTAAGAAGTAAAATAAATTACCCCTAACTTATCTCGCAGATACTCAAATGTGTCTTTTGGTAGTGCCTTTGTCAAAAATATCTACAATTTTCTTTGTAGTACTGATATATTCTATCTTAACCTATTGATCTGCAACCTTCTCTCTCAAGAAGTGATATCTAATGGGAATATGTTTTGTTCTTGAATTCATCACTAGATTCTTTGAAATATTTATAGCACTTGTGTTATCACAAAAAATAGAAGTAGGTTCATCATACTTTACTTTGATATCTTTCAAGGTTTACTTCATCCAAAGCACTTGAGTACAACACAATACTACTATAATATATTTTGCTTCAGCTATAGAAAGTGATATTGAATTCTACTTCTTAGCCATGATACTAAGCTATCACCAAGGAAGAAAGCTCCTCCACTTGTACTCTTTCTATCATCCAAGCACCCTACCCGATCTGAATCTATATAAGCAACCAAAGTGAAATCTCTATCTATGGGATACCACAATCTATAATCCAATGGCCCCTTGATATATCTGAATATTCTCTTCACCAATTAAACATGACTATCTTTTGGAGATGACTGATATCTTCTAACCATACCTACTACATGCATGATGTCTAACCTTGATGCTATCAAATATAAAATACTACCAATCATAGATCTATATAAATATTGATTTGTAATAGGTGAATCTTCATCCTTGCTCACCTTATTTCATGTACACATTGGTGTGCCAACTGGTACACAATCTTTAAAACCAAATTTATTCAACATTTCCTTGGTATATTTACTTTGAGATATGAAAAGTCCTTTATCTGACTAAAATATTTGTAATCCTAATAAAAATGATAATTTTCCAAGCATAGACATCTCAAATTCTTTTTGTATTCTGTTATAAAATTATTTTGTCATCTTTTCAATATTTCCTCTCAAAATTATATCATCAACATATACCAAAATAATCAATTGATGCCCACCTTCTATTTTGATGTAGAGATTACTATCAACAAATCCTCTCTTAAAACTTTGATCTTGTAGGTACTTATCAAGTCTTACATACCAAGTTCTAGGAGCTTGTTTCAATCCATATAATATTTTATTTAATATGCATACATGGTTACTAATATTTGAGAGAATAAATCCCTCATGTTGCTCAATTTAGACCTCTTTTTCAAGAATCCCATTCAGGAAGGCAGATTTTACATCCATCTAAAACACTTTGAAATATTTAATCAGTACATATGCAAGAAACATTCAAATAGCCTCTGACCTTGCCACTGGTGCAAAATTTTATTCAAAATCTATTCCTTCAATCTGATCATATCCTTTACATACTAATCTTGCTTTATTTTTGGTCACTTCTCCATTTTCATTCAACTTATTTCTATAAACCCATTTTGTTCCTATCACATTGTGATCTTTTGGTCTAGGAACTAATTCCCAAGTATCATTCTTTTCTATTTGATTTAATTCTTCATCCATTTCCTTAACCCAATGCTTATCATGTCTAGATTCTAAAAAATCTCTAGGCTAAATTTTGGATAACAAAGAGAAATTAGCCTACTCATAGTCACTTACCATCATTCTTTTAGTGTGAATTCCTTCATTTATGTCCCTGATGATGTCACTTTCATTATGATTTATTTGAACATGTTTGGATGGAGTTTTGGTGCTCTTTTTCTCCTTCTCCTCATCTTCATCTGATTCTTCAAAAACTTCCTCTTCAATGTTTTCAAGAATGTCTATTAGATCACTTATTCTTTGTGTTCCATTTTCTTCTATCCTGATACTTGCACTTTCAAAAAAATTCTTGGTTCTTTTTCTATAACATTTATAAGCTTTACTTTTAAAAGAATAACCAAGAAATATACCTTCATCTACTCTGGATTCAAACTTACCACATTTTTTATTAGTTCTTTTTATGAAGCATCTAGTGCCAAAAACTTTATAATAATCAACTATTGTTGGTTTGTCTTTCCATAGCTCATAAGGAGTCTTGTCACTATTGAATCTCAATAATGCTCTATTATGAATATGCACTACTGTAGTAACTGCCTCTCTCTAATATTTATCTTCTATCTTGTATTCATTTAGCATTTTCCTTACCATCTCCTAAATTGTTCTATTTTTCCATTTAACTACTCCATTTTGCTATGGAGTTTTGGTTATTGAATAATGTCTCTTTACTCTATGATCTTCACAAAAATAAATAAATTGATCTGACATGAATTCTCTTCCTTGATCTAATCTTAGACACTTAATATTTAAACTGGTTTCATTCTCAACTAATGATTTAAATTCTTTGAAATGTCTAAAAGCTTTTGATTTTTTCTTTAAAAACAATATCCAAGTCATACATGAAAAATCATCAATAAGCAACATGAAATATTTCTCACCTTGAGTACTTTGAGTTATCATAGGTCAGTGTGAACATGCTATAGTATTTGAGTGTTTGAGTACTCTTTTATTTTGAGCCACCTTCTAGCATGCATCCCATGCTAACAAGGTTCACAAAGTGTGTCAGATGACTTTGTAATATTTGGAATATTTTTTACTGCTTACTTTTTGCTGATGTTGACAAGATTGCCAAAATTTATGTGTTCCATTTTCCTGTGCCATAGCCAACTTTATTCAATCTAACTCAAACAACATCTTTGACCTTTGATGTCTAATAGTATATACAATTTATTACCTATTCTCTAAGCATCTGCAACCAATACATATAAATATTTTCTTCTAATTTCATAACCTTTTGCATTAATCTTTAGTGTGTGCCCCTGATCACACATTTGACTTACACTAAAAATATTATGCTTAAGACCTTCTAGATATAAAATATTTTCAATTTTAGTTCTACCATTATCCAAACTTAGTGTACCTTTTCCAATAATTCTAGCACTAGTATTGTCTCTAAATTTCACTATGCCACCATATATATTTTTCAAGGTTATGAACTTGCTCTTGTCTCCTGTCATGTGCCTCAAACATCCACTATCAATGAACCATGGAATTTCTTCATTTCTTGCATGCAAAGTTGTCTACACCAACATAGATTTTTTAGGTTATTTCTTTTGTCGAGAACCTATATGAACTTCTTAATGAATATAGCCTTAAAAATCTAGTCTTTCTTGACTGAATCAAACGCACTTCTACAATATCGATCTATGTTTCTAAAGTTTTTACACTTGTAACATATTATGGCCTCTTCATGAAAGCTTGATAGAGGAGCAAAAGAGTTGTGGCTTCTGCTTGATTCTACATGACTTTTCTTCTCCTTATTTTTGAAATTGTTAGCTCTTTTTCAACATTCTAATTTCTTATGACCATATCCATTACAATAAAAACAATAACCATAAAAGTAAAACCTATTTATGTATCTCTGAACTAATTGCTTTTTGTAGCTTTTTTCTCTCTAGCCTTCTTTGTTTGAGATGTCATCTATATTCTTAACTTCTTCCCTTTTTATTTCTTTTGTAAGAGCTTCATCATAACTCTTACCTTTTTCCTTGTTTGTGAAAGTAGTGACCTCCTCTTTCTCCTTTTCAAATCCAATACTTATCTTATTTGACATTGATCTTTGATTTTATAATATCTTATTCAACATATTAGTGATATTCTTAAATTTTTAATCATTGGCTACTCTATCATTGATTATTTTATTTGTTTTATCAAGATCTACTTTTAAAAAGTAATTTCAATAACATACCTTTCACATTCTTTACTTACTATTTTCAACTATTCCATTAGATATTTTTCATTCTTCTTGGGTTCTTCAAAGTGTGCTTGTAGATCTTCAATTATTTCCTTTGACTCCTTTTCATTGTTTTTGATCTAGAGCTTTAATCTTAGATTCTTCTTTTCTAGAATTTTTAACTCTTCTAAGGTACAAATGAGTTCTCCTTCTAGATTTAGTTCAGCTTCATCCTATTCTTCTTCTTGATCATCTATACTTTTGCTTGTAGAGGCATCTTTGTGTTTGGCCATGAATATAATCTCTTCTTATTCTGAGTCACTGACTCCACTATCTTTGACTGAGCTATGATCTTTAGAATACAAACTCTTCTTTTCAAATCCCTTCTCAAATTTTCCTTTGAAATTCTTTTTGTATGTAGACTTTCCTTCTTTATTGTTATCATTACCCTTATTTGGGCATTTAGCTAAAAAAATCCCAATCTTTCCATAATTAAAATATTTAAAAATTAATTTTTCTTGATATTTACCTATACCCTTTTTTAGCTTTTGAATGAATAGAGATCCATTGTCATCTTCATCATCACTAGAATTATCACTTGATTCTTGAATTTTAGCCTTTTCTTTCTTTGATGTCTTGAAAGCCACTTCTCTCTTATAAGGTTTATCTTGTTCAGTCCACATCTCATATGCCATAAGAATACCATGAAGCTCATCCGTATTTATCTTGGCTAAACTCTTCATCTCTTCAATTGCCAAAACTTTCACATCATATCACAATGTTAGAGATCGCAAAACCTTTTGAACCATATTCGACTCTTCTGAATTTTCTCCAAGAGCTTGAAACTGATTGACTATTTGATCAGCTTGCAAGAGATAACTTGCTATATTTTTTTCTTCTTCCATATTCAAACTCTCAAACTATCTTTTGAAAGTCTAAAGCTTAGCTTTTTGAATATTTCCATCACCTTTGTAAATATTCTCAAAATTTACCTAAGTTTCATGAGCAGACTTACATTTCATAACTTTAACAAATTTTTATTCACATAAGCCACATAAAATAGCATTTAAAGCTTTAGTATTATTTTCACTTCCTTTCTTTTCTATCAGAGTAGTTACAAGTGTCTATGGCTCTTCATATTCCTCCACCATTGCTTGCCATATGTCGATTCTAAGGTCCATCAAATAAGTCTTCATCCTTATGCTCCAAAAAACATAATTCATCCAAAAAAACAAAGGTGCCTTATTTGTAGAAACTCCTTCATGTGATCCATCTATCTTACTTTCCCGATCTTCCTTCAAGATGTAAAATGTTTTAAAAAGGAACTTGCTCTGATACCATTTGTTAAGCACAAAATATACTAAGGGGGCTGAATCAGTATATTATATATCTTTTATTTAATTTGATTTATTTTCTTTAAGCACTCAATCATAATTTCAAGATATGCAATAAAACTAAAATAATAATTTACACCACATGTGAGAGAGAGAGAGAGAGAGAGAGAGAGTAGATTTTTACATGGAACCCCAAAGTGGAAAAAATCATGGAGAACAATCTCAAGTATATGAATGAGCACTAACTCAAAATATAAAGTTTTCAAGCACCAACTTATAGGAGCACCAACCCCTTTACCGAGCACCAACAAAATAACTATTTGTGAGCACCAACCCATAGGAGCACCAACCCATAGGAGAACCAACCCCTCTTGTGTATAAAACATAATTATCTCTCAATGTTGTTTACTCAACAAATGATAGAAATCTATAATATCTCCTACTTTTCTCTCTTCAAAAATAAATACAAACCATGCACTCTATTGTATATTACAAATGGCTTCTCAAGCATTTATTTATATCTTTCCAAATGACCTTTGGCCTTCACCCTTTGTGACCCTTCAATACTCATGGAAAATGGTGCCAAACTTGCATGACCCTTCGTATCCTTGCATTTAAAAAGTCATATGGTGACCCTTCATAAGAAAAATTATCCTTTCCTCTTTTGTCTTTATCTTGGTGACTTTTCATATTCATCAAAGTGTCTCCTCATAGAAAAATGTGCCATACCTCTTTTGTCTTCATATGGCGACTCTTGGAATTCCTCAAGGTGACTCTTCAAGAGAAAATGCACCCCATTCTTCTTTCGTCTTTTACCCTATGACTCTTCAACTAATCCATGGGCCCTCTTTTGACTTATATGCAACCAAAAATATATTCATTAATATTAAATAAATATTAACACATATTAGCCAAAATATGAATATTAAAAACACTATTAAATGCAATGGGGCCTTTATCACCAATAATGCTAGACCTTTGACATCAATGAAAATATTTCCAACATTCTAGCTATTGTTGACTTATCCAAAGATGGCATGACTAATTTTCCATTAAACAATTTATTATTAAAAATAACTATTTTAAATCTTAAGGAGGGAGTTATAAATAAGCTAAAAATTGTATTAGTTTAGGAGTTTTAGGCAAAGGCATTGATAAAAGAAATAAATGATCATTATCACAACCAATCTTAAAGAGATAATTATCTTTCATTAGCTCAACATAAAACACAAATATTGATTCTTTTTTTGTTCAAGCTAAACCTAGGTCTGTATCTATTTCTAATAGTTACAATGATAATGTTGGTAGTATTATGTTAAATAGGTTGCAGAATTTAAATGCCAAAACCCAAGCATATTTTGATAAATGGGAAAAAGGGACCAACCTTGTTTTTTAAAATGTTGAGAAGGAAACAGATTTAGTAATGTATCATCATTGTTATCAAATATGTCATAGCTAATATAGTTTGTATCTAATTATATTTCATTTGTAGTTGTAGGCAAAATATGAGAATATGAAAAAAGATGTTGAAGTCCTCCATGTACATTTGAAAAATGCATGAAAAAGTTTTTATTATTCCATTCAATTCAAATAGAATATTGTTCTATTAAATAAATAGAACAACACTCTCAAAAAATCATTAAGGATCAAGGTTGGGACCCTGGTGCTTTATTGAAGTAAAAAATAGACACTGATCCAAGTCTCCTTTATGTAAGAGATGCCATGAAAAAATAAAGATAAAATATTGCTCATATAAATTATGCTACAGAGGATCTTAAAAGGGTGGGCATAGTAAAATATGGTAGAGAGGAAGGGAAGGTAGTGATCTCTAAGGATGGTGGTAACAATGTGAATGATATGAGTGAAAAAGTGGCTGAGGTGTCTTTACAAAAAAAAATGATATTTTTTGATGTTTCAAACTCATTATTATATTTGAAAAGATAATCTTTTGTTTTTTAAAAAACAATTTGAAATGACAATGTTAAGTTTAAATCTACAAAGATCAAATTTTTAATCTTTAATTACTCTTGTTTTAATGAGTTATGGGTCATTTGTCATCTTGCATGCATATTTTTCATTGATGTAGTTAAAACATGGTGATGTGGTGTACAATTTATTTTTATGTATTTGGATTGAGCATGAATTTGAATTTGAATTTCATGATGTTGCAAACTCATTATTTGAATTTAAATTTGATATTTGAAAAGATAATATTATGTTTTTAAGAAAATAAATTGAAATGACAATGTTAATCTTGAATTTTCAAAGATTAGTTTATTAAGTTTAAAGTATTCTTGTTTTACTGAGTTATGGTTCATTTATCATATTACATGCATATTCTTAGCTGATGTAGTTCAAACAACATGATGATGTAGATTGAAATTATTTTTTTCTATGGACTTGGACTGAGCATGAATTTGAATCTGATGTTCTTTCATCTTATTCAATTATTATCAATTTTTTAGATAATGAAAAAAAAATAGTTATTATGGATGTAGAGTCGAAGCAATAATTATGGTTTGTTTCTAATAAATAGAAACTTCATTGGTATACTTGATAAAAACTAAGTAAAACATTTGTTTTTTTGCATGAGAATTTAATCAAATTAAATGATGAAGGATATTCCTAGGTTGTTTTATACACTTGAATCTTCATGAATTTATTTTTTTCTTTTAAATTTGGTCATGTTGTTCAATAGGCTTGTCATCTTCTATTGCCTTGGAATTTGACTTCAATATTCATATTTTATGCTAAAATTTAAGGTTAAAAATTTTAATATGGTGATACAATATCAAATTCATGTTTTTTAAAAAGTAATAAATATATGTATTTAATAATACAATATTTGAAAAAAACAGAAATATTATGACCCATTTTAAATTTTAAAGAATCAATTAAATAAAAGGGAAAGTTGCATGATGAATGGAATTAATATTTCAAATGATAATGGTATCAATAATTTTGATGAATTAAATATTTTAAATGTTTTAAAATATAAAACATGATATGAAATTAGATTTTATAATATGATAATTACAATAAATATTCATCTAAAACATGGGTAGTTAAAACAATCCTACACAAACATGCTCATCGTAAGTGACATGTACATCTGTCATGTCAATGACATATACAATGTTAATATTTACATCTATTGGAAATATTGTCATTGATGTAAAAGGTCTATTATTATTGGTGATAAGAGCCCCATTGCATTTAATATTATTTGTAATAGATATATCTTAGCTAATGTGAGTTAATATTTATTTAATATTAACTAATATATTTTTGGTTGCATATGAGACAAAAGAAGGGCCCATGAAGAAGTCAAAGAGCCATGGGGTAAAGACAAAATAAGGATGGGATGCATTTTCCCATGAAGAGTCATCTTGGGGAATTCCAAGAGTCACCAAGTGAAGACAAAAAAGGAAGGGCACAATTTCTCATGAAGGGACACTTTGAGGAATACGAAAAGTCACCAAGATGAGGAAAAAAGATGGAAGGGTGTTTTTGGTCATGAAGGGTCACCACATGAATTTTCAAAGGCAAGAATATGAAGGGTCATACAAGTTTCGCACCTTTTTCCATGAGTATTGAGGGGTCATAAAGGGGGAAGGCCAAAGGTCATTTGGAAAGCTATAAATCAAGGCTTGAGAAGCTATTTGTAATATGGAAGTGAGAGGTTGATTTGATATTGTAATATCTAGCTTAGAAGAGAAACTGTAAGAGATGATATATGATTTGTATTTTTTATATATAGCTTAGAAGAGCAAAGGTGAGAGAGAGGAAAGAGATGTACTAAACTATCATTTATTGAGATAGCAACATTGAGAGATAGGTGTGTGGTATACATAAAGGGGTTGGTGCTCTTGTGGGTTGGTGCTCACGAATTTTTGTTGGGTTGGTGCTCGGCAAAGGGGTTGGTGCTCCTGTGAGTTGGTGATCACAAATTATTGTTGGGTTGGTGTTTGAATAAGGGGTTGGTGCTCCTGTGGGTTGGTGATCACAAATAGTTGCTAGGTTGGTGCTCGACAAAGGGGTTTGAAGCTCCTATGTGTTGGTGCTCATGAATTGTAGCTGGGTTGGTACCCGGCAAATGGGTATGGTGCTCCTGTGGGTTTATTCTCATGAATATACTTGAGATTGTTCTCCATGGTTTTTTACACATTGGGTTTCCACGTTATATCTGGTGTCTCTGTCTATCTTGTGTGATGTTTATTGTTTGAGTTTTATTGCATAACTTGAATGTTTGATTAAGTGGAATTTGATAAAGGGAATGTTTTATAAGATATATGATATACTGATTCACCTCCCTCTCAGTATATCTTGTGATTAACAATTGGTATCAGATCAGGTTCCTTTTGAAAAGTTTTACAGCTTGAAGGTAGATCGGGAAAGCACGAAGGCTAGGTCATAGGAAGGATTTTCTATAAATAAGGCACCTTTATTTGATGGGATGAATTATGATTTTTAGAGCATGAGAATGAAGGTTTATTTGATGGTCCTTGGATTTGACAAATGGAAAGAAGTGGTGGAGGAATATGAAGAGCCACAGACATCTACAATTACTCCAGCAAAAAAGAAGGCAAGTGAATATAATGCTAAATCTTTAAATGTTATTTTATGTGAATCTAAATTTGTTAAAGTTATGCAATGTAAATCTGATAATGAAACTTGGGTAAAACTTGAGAATATTTACAAAGGTGATGGAAAGGTTTAGCAAGCTAAGTTGCAGACTTTTAGAAGGTAGTTTGAAAGTTTGAAGATGGAAGAAGAAGAAGATATAGCAAGTTATCTCTTGCAAATTTATCAGATAGTAAATTAGATTCAAGGTCTTGGAGAAACATTGGAAGAGTCAACGGTGATGCAAAAAAAATTGAGATCTCTACCAATGAGATATGATGCAAAGGTTTCAACAATCGAGGAGATGAAGAATTTAGCCAAGATAAAGATGGATGAGCTCCATGGTATTCTCATGACATATGAGATGTGAACAAAACAAGATAAACCCTCAAAGAGATAAGAATCTTTCAAGACATCAAAGAAGGAGAAAGCTAGGATTCAAGAATCAAGTGATAGTTCTAGTGAGGAATATGACAACGGAGCACTTTTCATTCATAAGCCGAAAAGAGGAACAAGTAAATATCAAGGAAAATTACCTTTTAAATGTTTTAATTGTGGAAAGATTGGACATTTTTTAGCTAGATGCCTAGATAAGGTTAATAATGATGAAGAAGAAAAGCCTACATACAACAATAATTTCAAAGGCAAATCCAAGAAGGGATTCGAGAAGAAGAGCTTGTATTCTAAGGATCCTAGCTTAGTTGAAGATAGTGGAGTTAGGGATTCAAAAGAAGAAGAGATTCTATTCATGGCCATACATGATGATCAATAAAAAGAAGAAGAGGAAGCTGAAGTAGATATGGAAGGAGAACTCAATTGTGTCCTAGAAGAGTTAGAAGTTGTTTAAAAGAAGAACTGAAGATTAAAGCGCCAGATCGAGAAAAATGAACAAGAGTCAAAGGAAATGATTGAAGATCTACAAGCACACTTTGAAAAAGCCAAGAAGAATGAAGAGGATCTCATAGCACAATTGGAAATAACAAGAAAATATTGTGAAAGGTATGTTATTGAAATTGCCTCTTTAAAAGAAGATATTAAGAAAGTAGTCAGTAATAAAGTAGTCAGTGATTCAAAATTTGAAGATAGCACTAACATGATGAATAAGATATTAGAAAGTCAAAAGGAAAATTTAGATAAGATAGGGATTAGATTTGAAAATAAAAAAGCTATGTTGAAGCTCTTACACAAGAGGAAACAAAAAGGGGAGAAGTGAAGAATACATAGGACATTCCAAATAGAGAAGGCTGGAAGGAACAAAGCTACAAAAGGCAATCAAGTCAAAGATATGCAGACAAGTATTATTTTTATGGCTATTATTTTTATTATAATGGATATGTTCACAAGAAATTAGAATGTAGAAAAAGAGCTAACAATTTCAGAAATAAGGAGAAGGAACGTCAAGTACAGTCAAGCAGAAGCCATAACTCTTTTGCTCCTCTATCAAGCTTTGATGAAGAGACCATAGTATGCTACAAGTACAACAACTTTGAACACATAGCTCAGTATTATAGAAGCATGTTCGAGATAGTCAAGAAGGATAAGAGCTTCAATGATCCATTCATCAAGAAGAAGGTTTAGACATGTTCATGGCAGAAGAAACAACATGAAGATTCTATGATGGTTCAGACAGCCCTGCATGTAAAAGGTAAAGATCAGCCATGGTTAATTGATAGCCAATGTTCAAGGCATATGATAGGAGATAAAAGTAAATTCATATCTCTAAAGAAGATCAATGGTGGTATAGTGAGATTCGGAAATAAAACCACTACAAGGATAGCTGGAAAAGGTACTTTGAGTTTGGATTATGGTAGAACTAAGACTAAAAATGTTTTGTATGTAAAAAGTCTTAAGCATAATCTGTTGAGTGTTAGTCAAATTTGTGATCAAGGATACACATTAAGGTTTTATGCTGAAGGTTGTGAGATTAGAAGAAAAGATTCAAAAGAGTTGATTGCAGATGCTCAAAGGACAAGGAATAATGTATATGTATTATTAGATATCTTCTCAAAGGCACGATCAAAGGACACATTCAAAGATCAATGAGAGGAGTTAGGAGTAATTTCTATTACTTCCTGCCATTGATGTTCATCATCAAGTGTGGGGGAGCTAAGTGTTAGCTCTAGGTAGGCCCTTTGCCATTGATGTCAAAAGGGGAGAATAACAGGTATAGGTGTAAAAAATAGGTACAAGGAATGGGTACAGGTTGCTACAGTAAGGGGGAGTTACTGTATGTTTTCAAATGATAGTATGTGTAGGTGATAGGATGTGGTAGTTTCAGGATTGAGGTTTCCATCAATGACAAAGGGGGAGATTGTTGGAAATATTGTCATTGATGTCAAAGGTCTAGTATTATTGGTGATAAAGGCCCCATTGCATTTAATGATATTTGTAATAGATATATCTTTACTAATGTGAGTTAATATTTATTTAATATTAAAAAAAATATTTTTGGTTGCATATGAGATAAAAGAAGGGCCCATGAAGAAGTCAAAGAGCCATGGGGTAAAGACAAAAGAAGGATGGGATGCATTTTCCCATGAAGAGTCATCTTGGGGAATTCCAAGAGTCACCAAGTGAAGACAAAAGAGAAAGGGTGCAATTTCTCATGAAGGGACACTTTGAGGAATATGAAAAGTCACCAAGATGAGGACAAAAGATGGAAGGGCATTTTTGGTCATGAAGGGTCACCACATGACTTTTCAAAGATAATAATATGAAGGGTCATACAAGTTTGGCACCATTCTCCATGAGGATTGAAGGGTCACAAAGGGGGAAGGCCAAAGGTCATTTGGAAAGCTATAAACAAAGGCTTGAGAAGCCATTTGTAATATGGAAGTGAGAGGTTGATTTGATATTGTAATATCTAGCTTAGAGGAGCAATCGTGAGAGATGATATATGATTTGTATTTGTTATATCTAGCTTAGAAGAGCAAAGGTGTGAGAGAGGAAAGAGATGTTGTATTGAACTATCATTTGTTGAGATAGAAACATTGAGACATAGGTGTGTGGTATACACAAAGGGGTTGGTGCTTCTATGGGTTGGTGCTCATGAATTGTTGTTGGGTTGGTGCTCGGCAAAGGGGTTGGTGCTCCTATGGGTTGGTGCTCATGAATATTTGTTTGGTTGGTGCTCGACAGAGGGGTTTAAAGCTCCTGTGGGTTGGTGCTCATCAATTTTAGCTGGGTTGGTACTCAGCAAAGGGGTATGGTACTCTTATGGGTTTGTTCTCATGAATATACTTGAGGTTTTTCTCTATGGTTTTTCCCACATTAAGTTTCCATGCTATATATGGTGTCTCTCTCTATCTTGAGTGATGTTTATTGCTTGATTTTTATTACATATCTTGAATGTTTGATTAAGTGGAATTTGTTAAAGGGAGAGTTTTATAAGATATATGATATACTGATTCACCCCCCCTCTCAATATATCCTGTGCTTAATAATTGGTATCAGAGCAGGTTCCTTTTGAAATGTTTTACAGCTTGAAGGTAGATTGGGAAAGCATGATGGCTGGGTCACAGGAAGGATTTTCTACAAATAAGGCACATTTGTTTGATGGGATGAATTATTCTTTTTGGAGCATGAGAATGAAGGTTTATTTGATGGCCCTTGGATTCGACATATGGAAAGAAGTGGTGGAGGGATATGAAGAACCACATACATCTACAATTACTCCAGCAAAAAAGAAGGTAAGTGAATGTAATGCTAAAGCTTTATATGCTATTTTATGTGGTTTATGTGAATCTAAGTTTGTTAAAGTTATGCAATGTAAATGTGCTCATGAAACTTGGGTAAAACTTGAAAATATTTACAAAGGTGATGGAAAGGTTCAACAAGCTAAGTTACAGACTTTTAGAAGGTAGTATGAAAGTTTGAAGATGGAAGAAGAAGAAGATATAACAAGTTATCTCTTATGAGTTGATCAGATAGTAAATTAGATTCAAGGTCTTGGAGAAACATTGGAAGGGTCAACGGTGGTGTAAAAGGTTTTGAGATCTCTACCAATGAGATATTATGCAAAGGTTTCAGAAATCGAGGAGATGAAGAATTTAGCCAAGCTAAAGATGGATGAGCTTCATGGTATTCTCACGGCATATGAGATGTGGACAAAACAAGATAAACCCTCAAAGAGAGATGTTTCTTTCAAGACATCAAAGAAGGAGAAAGCTAAGATTCAAGAATCAAGTGATAGTTCTAGTGATTATGAAGATGACAACGGAGCACTTTTCATTCATAGGCCAAAAAGAGGAATAGGTAAATATCAAGGAAAATTAATTTTTAAATGTTTTAATTATTGAAAGGTTGGACATTTTTCAGCTAGATGTGTAGATAAGGTTAATGATGATGAATAAGAAAAGCCTACATACAAGAAGAATTTCAAAGGCAAATCCAAGAATGGATTCAAGAAGAAGAGCCTGTATTCTAAGGATCCTAGCTCAGTTGAAGATAGTGGAGTTAGCGATTCAGAAGAAGAAGAGGAGGAGAAAGCTAAAGTAGATATTTAAGGAGAACTCAATTATGGCCTAGAAGAGTTATAAGTTGTTCAAAAGAAGAATCGAAGATTAAAGTGCCAGATCGAGAAAAATGAACAAGAGTCAAAGGAAATGATTGAAGATCTACAAGCACACTTTGAAGAAGGCAAGAAGAATGAAGAAGATCTCATAGCATAGTTGGAAATAGAAAAAAAAGATTGTGAAAGGTATGTTTTTGAAATTGCCTCTTTAAAAGAAGATATTAAGAAAGCAGTCAGTGATTGAAAATTTGAAGATAGCACTAACATGTTGAATAAGATATTGGAAAATCAAAAAGCAAATTCAGATAAGATAGGGATCAAATTTGAAAAGAGAAAGAGCTATGTTGAAGCTCTTACACAAGAGGAAACAAAAAGGGGAGAAGTGAAGAATACAAAGGACATTCCAAATAGAGAAGGCTAGAAGGAACAAAGCTACAAAAGGCAATCAGGTCAGAGATATACAGACATGTCTTATTTTTATGCCTATTATTTTTATTGTAATGGATATGGTCACAATAAATTAGAATGTAGAAAAAAAACTAACAATTTTAGAAATAAGGAGAAGGAAAGTCAAGTAGAGTCAAGCAGAAGCAACAATTCTTTTGCTCCTCTATTAAGCTTTGATGAAGAGACCATAGTATGCTACAAGTGCAACAACTTCAGACACATAACTCGATATTGTAGAAGCATGTTCAAGTCAGTCAATAATGATAAGACCTTCAAAGATCCATTCATCAAGAAGAAGGTTCAGACATGTTCATGGTAGAAGAAACAACATGAAGATTCTATGATGGTTCAGACAACCCTACATGTAAGAGGTAAAGATCAGCCATGGTTAATTAATAGCAGGTGTTCAAGGCATATGACAAGGGATAAAAGTAAATTCTTATCTCTAAAGAAGATCAATGGTAGTATAGTGAGATTCAGAGATAAAACCACTTCAAGGATAGTTGGAAAAGGTACTTTGAGTTTGGATTATGGTAGAACTAAGACTAAAAATGTTTTGTATGTAAAAGGTCTTAAGCATAATCTATTGAGTGTTAGTCAAATTTGTGATCAAGGATACACATTAAGGTTTCATGCTAAAGGTTGTGAGATTAGAAGAAAAGATTCAAATGAGTTGGTTGTAGATGCTCAAAAGATAGGGAATAATGTATATGTATTATCAGATATCTTCTCAAAGGCACGATCAAATGACACATTCAAAGATTGGCAAGAGGAGTTGGGAGTAATTTGTATTACTTCCTACCATTGATGTTCAACATGAAGTATACTTTGAGTTTGGATTATGGTAGAACTAAGACTAAAAATGTTTTGTATGTAAAAGATCTTAAGCATAATCTGTTGAGTGTTAGTCAAATTTGTGATCAAGGATACACATTAAGGTTTCGTGATGAAGGTTTTGAGATTAGAAGAAAAGATTCAAATGAGTTGATTTTAGATGCTCAAAAGATAGGGAATAATGTATATGTATTATTAGATATCTTCTCAAAGACACGATCAAAGGACACATTCAAAGATTGGCAAGAGGAGTTGGGAGTAATTTCTATTACTTCCTACCATTGATGTTCAACATCAAGTAAGGGGGAGCTAAGTGTTAGCTCCAAGTAAGCCCTTTTCCATTGATGTCAAAGGGGGAGAATAATAGTTACAGGTGTAGAAAATAGGTACAAGGAATGAGTACAGGTTGCTACAATAAGGGGGAGTTATTGTATGTTTTCAAATGACAGTATGTGTAGGTGACAGGATGTGGTATTTTCAGGATTGAGGTTGTCATCAATGACAAAGGGGGAGATTGTTGGAAATATTGTCATTGATGTCAAAGGTCTAATATTATTGGTGATAAAGGCCCCATTGCATTTAATGTTATTTGTAATGGATATATCTTGGCTAATGTGAGTTAATATTTATTTAATATTAATGAATATATTTTTGGTTGTATATGAGACAAAAGAAGGGCCCATGAAGAAGTCAAAGAGCCATGGGGTAAAGACAAAAGAAGGATGGGATGCATTTTCCCATGAAGAGTCATCTTGGGGAATTCCAAGAGTCACCAAGTGAAGACAAAAGTGGAAGGGCACAATTTCTCATGAAGGGACACTTTGAGGAATACGAAAAGTCACCAAGATGAGGACAAAAGATGGAAGGGCGTTCTTGGTCATGAAGGGTCACCACATGACTTTTCAAAGGCAAGAATATGAAGGGTCATACTATTTTGGTGCCATTTTCCATGAAGATTGAAGGGTCACAAAGGGGGAAGGCCAAAGGTCATTTAGAAAGCTATAAATAAAGGCTTGAGAATCCATTTGTAATATGGAAGTGAGAGGTTGATTTTATATTGTAATATCTAAATTAGAAGAGCAATTGTGAGAGATGATGTATGATTTGTATTTGTTATATTTAGATTATAAGAGCAAAGGTGAGAGAGAGGAAAGAGATGTTGTATTGAACTATCATTTGTTGAGATAACAACATTGAAAGATAAGTGTGTGGTATACACAAAGGGGTTGGTGCTCCTGTGGGTTGGTGCTCACAAACTATTGCTGGGTTGGTTCTCGTTAGAGGGGTTGGTGCTCCTGTGGGTTGGTGCTCATGAATTTTTGCTGGGTTGTTGCTTGGCAAAGGGGTTGGTGCTCCTGTGGGTTGATGTTCATGAATAGTTGTTGGGTTGGTGCTCAACAAAGGGGTTTGAAGTTCCTGTGGGTTGGTGCTCACGAATTGTAGCTAGGTTGGTACTCAGCAAAGAGGTATGGTGCTCCTATGGGTTTGTTCTCATGAATATACTTGAGATTGTTCTCCATGGTTTTCCACACATTGGGTTTCCACGTTATATCTATTGTCTCTCTCTATCTTGTGGGATGTTTATTGTTTGATTAAGTGGAATTTGATAAAGGGAAAGTTTTATAAGATATATGATATACTAATTCACCCCCCCTCAGTATATCCCATGTTTAAAAACATCCTCTTTATTAGTCATTTTATTAATATCACCTCTTCTTTCAATTAAATAACTCCATGTTACTAGAGCTCTTTCATAAGAAAACATGCCCACAACATAATGTAAAACATACAATCTCAAATAGGTTTCTAAATTTTTATCCAATCAGTAATGAAGTTTTAACTTAATGAAGGATAATCACTAAATATTATTTCATCTTCCACTGAGCCCAAAATAATTATTTTAAAAACTTTATATAATCATAGATATTCAATTATACTTTCCTATAGGATGCTACTAGGATTAAAAAAATTCTATAGCCATGTAATTACCCCATTTTCTATTGATTCACTTAGAAGGCAATATTATTCAAACATTATAATTCCAAAATATGTTGACTAAAATGTCAGTAAATCCTTTTTAAAGATACCTTTAATTTAAACTTCATTGACCTATAAAAATTTACTAAAATGTTTAACAGGAGAACCCATGTATTCATGAAATAAATTGTTAATCAACTTTTGATCATTATCACTATTCCAAATTATGGGATTCCCAACTGCCTGGCCTTAAACAAATCAATATTTTGAAAATAATCTCTAATCTCAATTTGTAGGTTTTGTGAAATTATAATCAATTTTATTCACATTTCAAATATAAATGTATCGTATAGAATGTGTGTTACATGGAGTTCAATTTTAGCTCTCACAATATCATGTCTTCTATAGAAAGTGTGTATTGGTATCTCCTTTCTATTAGCTATGAAACAATTATGATCATTGACATAAAATTTTGAATAGCTTTCAGGATTTTTAAAATCTATTAAATATTTCCAACTTCTAAAAATAGGTCCCTAAAACATTTCATTTAAAGTGTATAATATATCTAGAGATTGACATACTCATTTTCTAAATTGTATGAAGTCAACAATATAAATGGATATCTCCTAAGCATGTTTCATTAAATATTTCATATCCTTCAACATTGGGAGAGTTACACATAATTTCAACAACATTTCCAAATATATTAAATGATACAATAAATCTTTTGCCTTGTCAATTTTTCTATGATATTTATACATAGAACCTACTAGTGATGGATATTCTTCAAAAATTATGCAAATACGTTCATACATATAAATCCATCTTGTATCAACATATTTCATTAGTTTTTTACCATCAATAACTCCTATTTCAATTCTTTAGAACTAAAAAAATAGTTTTGGACTACTTAACATATAAGCATGTAAGTCACGAATTAGCTCTTTCACTTTTATGACATTAGCAAATTTACTAACTATTTTATATCCAAGATTCATCCTATGAGCCATGCAATGAATTAAAATCATATATGGAGAAGCTATTGTTTATAGTGAAACACACATACCATTTGTATTCCCATGCATAACTAATGTATGATCAGCCCCAACACACACCAGCTTTGTACCTATTGCATAATCATCCATCTGAGTTTTATGTTTCAAATTAGATACAACAAATTTGTGAAGGTTTTTATCATTACAATTTTCTATCATTTTACATATTGATAATAGATGATGTTGCCTTGAATAGTTCTCAAAAGTATAAACATGCTTAGAAACTCATGATATGTTGTCAATCACTATGACCTCATCAATGGACAATGAGATGAATAGTGAATTTTTTATTTAAAATCCTCCTTCTCAACCATTGTTAGGCATTTTTTATTTCCCAAGCATTACTATCTGACTAGTGTGATTGTAGAATATTAAGAAATCCATTATGTTGAAATAAAATCTTATAATCTAAAAATATATAAATAGGTTTACTATTTTTAACATGTGGTATGTAGTAGAGAACTATATATATTTGGCCTTTAGATGGGACTACATAACTTTTACAAATTGAGCTTTAATTTTTCCCCCTTTCTCATCAAGATGTTTTTGATGTTTCTTATCATTTTCATACTCACTTGCATATCTTACATGTATGCATTCTTCTACATTTTCCATATATGTGTTCTTGTTGTCTATCCATCTATGTGTTTCACTATCACATATGTTTTTCCATAATGTCTCTCAATCATGTCCATCTTAAGATGCATTCTATGTTCTTTTCGTAGTTTTCATCTACATATTATACATCTGCATTCTATTGGAGTATCATTACTATTATCAAGATGTATGGGTTCAATGAATGGAAATTTTGTTACCCAATCCACCTTAAAGGACATTCTAATTATCCATCTATTTCTCTTCCTTCACAAATATTTATGAGTGGAGTTTTTAGCTCAACTTGATGTCTGATGAGAACTAACAATCTCTTATGGAATTTGAGCTTTATGATCATTACCATCAAAACCTTGAGGAGCATATTCAAGTGGTGGCATGCCATCATCAATATAATCTTTAGGGGGTGACATATTATTATGATTAAGTCTTTCTTTTGAGATACAATCATGATCAGTGGGAATATCTGCATGTAAAATTGATTGGATATAATTCAATAGTTAAAATCAAATTCAATATAAACTAAAAAAGTAATAAGTAACTATATTTTGAGTGTATTGTGGTTGTGTGGAACTTTTTATTGGATATATAAAATATGATAATATGATCAATTTGATTGATAATTATATTTTCTTTTTACCATTTCCACCAGATGCCATGATTAGTAAGGATATTACAGTTCAATTTTAGCTAGAGCCTAGAATGCCATCATCTAATTCCACACCATTTGATTTCATCTAAGATGTTATAACTGGTTAGTTTTAGCACTTTCATTTGATTTAACTAGTCAATTGTAGTAGAGATGTTGCCATTCAATTTAGTTGACTAGTCATAACTTAAATGCTACCATTTAATTGTAGCCATTCGATTATGGTGCAAATTTTTCTATTTAGTTTCGTATTATTGCCTATTGGGTGCTTGTTTGATATCATGGGGAGGTTTCCAAAAGTATATTTTTATGGTTACCCATGACATAATATGACTAGAATTTGATTCATAATCATATATACTTCTCTTGACCAAAATGAACAAGGAGAGTTACCATAGACCTATACCTTTTAATTCATTTAAATGTCAATCTAAAGACATAGAATTGTTAGGATGACATCACTATATGTGCACACTCAATCTTTCTAATTTGAGTTTCTATTGTTTGTAATCTAAGATGCTAAAACCATGCAGTAATTGTAATGCTAGAATTAAACATGAACATAATACTTGTGAAATAAGTGTTTACACTATTGGAATCTTCCTTAAATAATTCTATGAAAGAATGCAAATCAAATAATGCAAAAATAAAACACACAATGCATAAAGAAAATAAATAACATGCTTAGCTATTTAAATGGGTTGGATTTTTACTGCAAGACTTTTGAAGGGGGCCCTTCCTCCTTTCAAATCTACCTTCAATATTTTCTCTTAAAATAATAAATTGAATTTAGAAATGCTTGTTCATATATATCAAAATGTAGAAATGAATTGTTATAGAAAATTACAATAACAATTGCTTGACAAAATGTAATTTTGATGATTCTTGAATCGATATCTACTACATTCTCAACCCTATTGTTACATGTACACAAACACACACACACACACACACACACACACACACACACACACACACACACACACACACACACACACACACACACACACACACACAAGGGAGATTGTTTTATACAAAACAATATATATTCTAATCTAGGAAACATTCAACTTAAGATAATCAAAATTAGATTCTTTTGCTAAAGTCACTTTTCATGTGAAATATTTAATATTGATTTAGGAAAAAAAGTTGTTTATTTATTAAATCAAATTCTTATTGTGCTCCATAGAGGTTATAGTCATTTCTATGAGTCAGTTGAATTTGGAATCAAAATTTGTTCATTTGCGGCTTTGGTCATGCAATGGTTGTAGGATGTGTCCATATCATGATATTCCTTTGATATAGGATGTTTCTTTATATATTAGACTTAATATAATCAAAATTGGGTTCTTTCGCTAAAGTCACTTTTCATGTGAATTATATAATATTGATTTAGGAAAAAAAAGTTGTTTATTTATTAAACTATATTCTTATTATGCTCCATAGAGGTTATAGTCATTTCTATGAGTTGGTTGAATTTGGAATCAAAATTTGTTCATTTGCAGCTTTGGTCATGCAATGGTTGTAAGATGTGTCCATATCATGATATTCCTTTCATATAGGATGTTTCTTTATATATTCAACTTAAGATAATCAAAATTGGATTCTTTTGCTAAAGTCACTTTTCATGTGAATTATTTAATATTGATTTAGGAAAAAAAAGTTGTTTATTTATTAAACCATATTCTTATAGTGCTCCATAGAGGTTATAGTCATTTTTATGAGTCCATTGAATTTGGAATCAAAATTTGTTCATTTACGACTTTGGTTATGCAATGGCCGTAGGATGTGTCCATATCATGATATTCATTTGATATAGGATGTTTCGTTATATATACCTATTACTCCAATAAATCTTTAAAACACATAATGAAGAAAACATCTTATAGTAGAAGATAATTATCATATACTTAATTTCAATACACATTTCTAATTATTCAAAGAGTATAGAAACATATGCTATTTATAGGATTATGGATATTTGAGAAGGGAATCTTTATAGGAAAGTAATCAAAAACATGGTAAAAAATAAGGATGAGTGTGATAGATGAGGAAAATAACATGACATTTATGGGGCTCATCACACCTACCAACTTAAGACATTGCTCGACCACGATCAACAAACTTTTTCTTTTCCATTTCATAAAGAGTTCTACAATCCATATGATCTATGAAATAAGGCAATAATAAAATATGTCCCCTATTCAAATAGCTTCCAAATTTTGACCTCCCTAACTTCATCCCATAGGGCTTTATCCTACCAATCTAGAAGAGGATACCAAAATAGAGAGGGCTGGAATTTGAGGCTTAACAATTGAGATCCCATTTCACCTGTAAGTGGAATATATCTTATGATCCTATTAAATGATGACTTTAATTTAAAATGTGAATATAAATATTTCTTTTATAGTGCAGGAGAGAGCTCATTCCATCATTCAATGTAGTATTCTTTTATTGTAAGACCAACAGAAGTTCTCAATTCCGAGTAAAGATCTTGGGCTTCATCACAAGTCTTGGCAAACCATGTTCTGACTTCCTTCTTCAGAATGATATTATCCCATTCTATCAATACAACATTAAGCTCCATTGAGTCTCTTGTGATAAGTAGTTATCTTTCATTTTCCTTTTTTATAAATTCAGATACCTCTCTTCCTCTTCTTTTCTCATTCAAAATATATGATGAAAATGACTTTAGAAAGATATCTCCAACATATAGGTTAGGGTTCCATTCCCAGTCATAAGGCACAACATAGTTGTGAAGATAGAAATCTCACAATTGTGATTGTTCTTCCTCTAATATCTCTTTATAGATTTGAAAGAAGGAGAAGAGATCAATTACTTCATAAGGCATGTCACAGTAAATTCTCATAAATTTAAACTTATGCCATTAATCCTCAAGATAAATTGAATATATTCTTGTAGGAGGCTTGTATTCAATGAGTTCTTAAGTAGGACATGTCATGTATTCAATTTTTTGTTGTAGTTTGGAGATTCTTTCTTCCTTCAACCTGACCTTTTCTTTCAATTTTTTTTCTCTCTTTTGTTAATGTCTTAAGACTTTCAAACTAACTATCTATCCAATTCATTAATTTAGAAGATACCATGAATGAGGAATTATACCTAACATCTTGGGTAGTTGTAGGTTTTTTATATTTTTTATTGATATAGAAGGTTGTAAAACACTAACTACCAGATGGTCTTCGGTACAGAGCTATAGTTAAAAATCTATTGTAACAATCACATCCAATCCTCCTCCAAACTAATCATGTATCTTCCTTCTTAGTCACTCAATTTCCTATAGGGATTTCTCTAAAGTAGGAAATTCCACTTGTATGAAAAGTTGCTCCATATTTTTGCTTCTTCCTACATTGATTCATCTTGTAATTCTTCAAGACTATGTTCTACTTTTTGTGCCTCTTTATTGTATTCTTGAGAACATTCTTCCTTGTTAGTTTAAAAACTAAATGCCTCCAATGATTCATTATTGGTGATAGCCTATTTTCTCTAGATTTATCATTAATTTCAATAATAGAAAAAGATATAGTTATCATATTTCTTCTTAATTTGTGGGATCTATGAAGAGTAGAGGTTACATTAGCCTTTTTAGGAGAAGGTGGAAGTTCTTCCTCATATTCCTCTAAATCATGCTAGAGAATGAGTTTATTCCTTCTTATAGATTCATTTTCTGTGAAATCCTTTTATTTAATATTTGACCTTATTTTAGGTTCTTATGTTTCTATAGGAAGATATTCTTATATAAGTTCTTGTGTGGCTACAAAAAGGTCTTCTTCTTTGTGGAGCTACAAGAAGGTTTTTTTCTATAGGTTCTTGTGGGGCTACAGGAAGGTTTTCTTTTATAGGTTAATATAGAGCTATAGGAAGGGCTTATTTTCTCCTCTATTCTTCTACCTCCATTTCCTCTTCTATTTAATTTCCCTCTCTATCACTTTCTACATTTTTTGGTAATTGGATAAAATATTTCCAACTTATGTTGGGTTTAGTCCTTTGTAAATAGTCTTAAACAATCAACTAGATTAAACAATGATGGGACAGAGCTTTGGAATTACCTCTTTGAAATGCCTCCACCATTTTTGTGATCATTTTGAGCAAGAAGTTTGGGACATTTATCTCTATATCATGGCATAAATGATTCATGAATTTTAAGTGAATGTCATGCACCATGGAATACCTCCATTCACAAGTGAAATATCTACAAATGAATTTAGTATCTTTGGCCCATCTTCCCAGTAAAGATAACCATGTAGTGCCTTGCTTTAAAGTTTTCAAGCTTTCATTTTTTCTAATGAATTTTTGCCTTTCAACCTCGACATAAAAATTTTCTTACCATGTTTTCCCTATTTGAGGAAATCATATTACTCTACTAATGATGGTTTATGTTAGATTTATTTCCATTCCTCTTACTATTTTTATGTTATTATATAATGAGCTAACAAATTCTTATACAATTCCTTGATCTAGATCTTATATCCTCTCAAAATATTATGACCATCCTACATTCTATAATAGGGCCAAGATGTCTAGGCTATTAGTTAGAGGAGTGATATCAAGTGGTTCATGTTTAAGAAAGTCCACTTTCATATTGTGAAATGAAATTTGAGTTGCAAGTTTGCATTCTTATAGCAAGGGTTTTGTAGCTTTGGGTAGAATGTGTATGATTTTTTATTTAGAATCAAGATAATCTATTTGAATTATGGAAAATCCCCCAACCTTAAACTTCCAGTTGTCCTCAAGGGATGAAGCTAAGATATGCAAATGGATCATGAAAATAACAAGGGGTGGTAATAGCAACATGCCAATGGTCATATAAATTGATGAAGGAGAAGATATGGTGAGATGGTGTGATAAGGGGAAGATATGGCATTGTGTTAATAACATTAAGACACATCATATTAGTAATAATTAAATCTTATGACATGAAATAAATATAAAATAATTATCTTAGTAATTTTAAGAAGACTTTTAATCAATGTGTAAATGATGATTTGAAGTGGTTGAGTGAGGTGTGATGGCATGTGTTGTCATTTGATTGGGAGCAAAATGCTTTACAAGAATGTAATGTAGGATAGAATGATAATAATACATCCTCTAGTAAGAAATGTTTCTTGTATCAATAAAAAATGTTTTAGAATAATAAAAATATCCTGTAGCAGCAAAATTTTCTTCCTGTAGTAAAGAAGAAAGTGTATTTTTACTCCAAGGGAATGAATCTGCAAATAAAAATAGATGAAAATAAAAAATGTTTTATTATAGTAGTGCCCCTCTTATTTTCTTTTTTTTCTTTTTTTAGTGATTATTGATTAGCTAATGACTTGGTGTTTTGAGACAACATCCATCAACAATGCTCAAAGGTTTTCATTGTTGAATTTTCTAATTTTTTAAAGATTTTTTGGTCCCAACTCAACTGAAATTAAAAAAATTAGAATATAATATTTTATTCAACTTGAACCAATCCATTAGGAATGACTTATTCTTGGCTTTAAGAAGCTTTATTGCTCTTAAAAAATATTAGAGAGGGGTTTACATACATACCCTTCGGTTATAGGAATAGGTTGATTGTCTTCATGAAGAAGAGATGGATGTTGTTCTTCAAGAAGTTGACAAGTAAGAGTTTCCTTGGAAAATGATTTATTATACATCTTGAGCCTATGGCCATTAACAAGTAGTTAGAACTAAATAGAGTCAAAGGTCATGAGCTTTACAACTCCATTGTCAAAAAATTGTTTGATCTCATAATATCCAAGCCATTTAGACTACACATTTCCTTTCTAATCTTTGTATTTAGAGTCAAAAAAGAGTGCCTAGTCATCAGGCTGGAAATTCTTAATCTTGATGTTCCTATCATGTCAAACCACATGTTATCTTTGCACTATTTTAGTTCGATGAAGTGTTTCCTTTATTAGTTCATCAAGTAGATTCAATTATATGATCCTATCTTGTTGAGATTGGGAAAGATCCAAGCTCAAATTAAGTGTTGTCCTTAATGTTTTATTCTCAAACTCAATGGGTAGCAAAGGCTTCTTACCATAGACTAGTTCATATGGAGTGAAACTAGTTGTGGTCTTCCAAGTGATTTTGTAAGCCCATATTGCTTTTAAAAAACAAGTTGAACAATATTTTCTATGCAGGTTGATAGTCTTAATGATGATATTTTCCAATTCTATGTTTGTCACTTCCACCTAACCATATGACTGAGGATGGTAAGGGGTAGACTTTTTGTGTCTGATTTTATATTATTTTACCAAGGTGGTTGTGAGGTTTGATGTGAACTATGGGCCTTGGTCTATGACTATTTCTCATAGTACTCCATAGCAGGTGAATATTTATTCAGATAAGAACATAGCTAATTTTTCATCTCAATAATGGGTTAAAGCCTTGACCTCAACCCATTCTATGATATAATTAGTGCACACTAGTATATATTCCTTTTTGTTGGATTTAGGATCAATGGGACCTATAAAATCCAATCCCCATTTGTCAAAGGGTTTCAGAACTAGTTATCATTGTAATGACATTTCATCAAAGCGAGTGTATTTTCCCATACACTAGCATTGATCACATCTATGGGTATAAATCATGACATCCTTATGCAAATAAGGCCAATAATATACGGTAGTAAGTAATTTTATGGAAGTCTATTTGGTATCAAAATGACCCCCATAGGGTTCATCATGGTAGGCTATGAGAATGTCGTAAGCTTCATGTTTTGAAATAAATCTCATAACTAAATATGGTCTAGTGATAAAGAGATATCCTACAATCCAAGTATAATTCTTGATATTTTAGATTAGATGTTATTTTTCCTTGGGTGAGAAATTTTATGGTAGTGATTTTACAGCAAGATAGTTAGAAATATCTATGAATGAAGGAGATTGAATAGTTACTATAAATAAATGCTCATCAGAAAAAGAATCATCAACAATAGGACAGTGCTCATTATTTTGAAATCAAGATAGAAAATTTTCTACTACATTATCCTTACCTAATATATCCATAATACTAACATCAAACTCCTATAGCAAAATCAACCATCAAATTATCCTATTTGTTACAATAGGTTTATTGATTAAATCCCTTACTGTTTTATGATCTATGTGGATGAATACTTAGTAACATGTAATGTAGTGTCAAAAATTATTGATGGCATAAATGATGGAAATAAATTCCTTCTCTATTATAGTGTAATTGATTTCATGCCCTTGAAGATTCTTGTTGATAAAATAGTTTGCATAACTCAAATATTCATCTTTTTGGCCAAGGATAGCTCCTAAAGTGGTGTCAGATGCATCTGTTTGGATGTGAAAAGTCTTTGTCCTAACAAGCCCTCTTAGAATAAGAGTTGTTATGAGAAGGTCTTTAAGTTGTTGAAGGGTAGTTTGAAAATCATTATTCCATGTAAATTAATCATCCTTAGTAAGACATACAAATAATGGGGTGAAAATTTTACTAAAATCTTCGATGAACTATCTATAATAACTAGCATGTCCTAAAAAACTCCTAACATCTTTCTACTTCTTTAGTGTAGGTAGATCCTTCATGATACTTATATTTTCTAGGTCAACTTGAATTCCTATATGGGATATGTGATGCCCCAACATAATCCCTTTATTCATAAGCATATAACACTTTTCATTGCTTAATGATAATTGGTGGTCCTGGTAACATCAAATAACTTTCTCTAAGTTGTTAAGCATTTCTTTGAATGTCTACCCATAGATAGTGAAATCATCCATGTAGATTTCAATGTAATCATGGGAGAGATCAAAAATATACTCAAAATATCCCTTTGAAAAGTAGTTGGGGTATTGCAAAGACCAAATGGTAAGATGACATAGGCATAGGTTCCCCAAGGGCAAGTAAAACTAGTTTTCTCTTAGTATTTTGGAGTAATTTGTATCTAATTATAACCACTATTACCATCTAAGAATGAAAATTACTTTTTCCCTTCTAATGTATCCAAAACTTGATCAATAAATGGAAGGCAAAAGTGATCCTTCCTGTTAGTAGTATACAACTCTCGGTATTCCATGTAAATATTCCATTTGCCTCCTTTCTTAAGGACAATGACCGAGGGAGAGACCCACTAGCTATTCAAAATAGGATAAACAACTTCTACATCTAAGATTTTTTTAAATTAATTTTGACAACATCTTTAACTATAGGATTCATTCATCATTGAGGTTTACAAATAGGTTTGCATTATTATTTAATGTAAATATGATGCATGCATAAATTTGGGGGTATTCCTCTCATGCCATGTTAATCCTAGGCAAATGTTGCGTGATTTATAATCATTATAAGTAACTTAGTTTCTTGTTGGGTTGTTAAGGAGGTGCTAATGTTGAGAGGTTTATTTGGTAGATGTCTACTTACTTTGTGAAAGAAACCATGGTTTCTATGTTGGTGATTAAAGGAGCATAACTGCATTAATGGGGATGCAATTGAAGAAATGTCCAAATGTCTCTTACAATTTTAATAAGATCATTCTTAGAAAAATTATTTTGAATAAGGCATGGGGTACATTCCAACATGTTTGTGGCTAAAAGATCCTGTTCATAGGTATTTTGTAGGATACCAGTAAGGATAGTGTCTTCTTCTTATGCCTACAGAGATGGACATTGATCAATTTTGCAAACAAATTGTAAGGATATAGCTTCTTTAAAGTCATAAATCTAAGGGTTTATAGCATCATTATAGGAATGATAATATGGAAGATAAAGAACTAGTTTCTTGGTGTCATTTCCATTGAAAATTAACATTTTCACTTACCTAAAACCAATAAAATCATCAATGATGGCCAACCATGGGTGGTTAAGGATGAGAGGATAAGCTCCGAATTTGATTTTTGGGTGAAGGACAATAAAATATATTATATATTTCAAAGATTCCAAAGTGATAATGAGGTCCTCAATAATCCCCTCAAGCTTAATAGTTGATCTATCAGCCATCTGAAGGATGATGGGTATTAAATGAGTTGTAAGTTTCAATTGTTCCATTATCTCCATGGTCATCACATCGATGGTTGTCCCAAGTCAATTAAAGTATTGGAGATGAGTTATCCATGGATTCTAACATTAATTATAGGACTTCCAGGATCAAAACATTTTAGGGGAACTATATTTTCTAACATAATATTTGCTAGTTGGCCAATAACTTGAACTATTTTAGGATCCTTCTTTCTTCCATATTTTTTCAAACATATCTCTCTAATAGCCTTATTGTAGATAATAACATCATTTATTTATTGAAAGAGTATTATTTTTATGCACACATTATTAAGTTGTCTTTAGATATCAAATTCAAGCTCTAGTTCAGGACGTGATATGCTCAATCTCTCTAAAAAAAGAGGATTGTTATATTCTTTTTCATATTCATATGCACTTGGCTTAGGATTGGCCATGGGTGGTTGTGTGTCAGTATGGAGTGGGGTTGGTTCAATTTTTTTTATGCTTATAGGTAGGTGGATTATATAAGAACACATTTTGAGTGAAGTTGGACTTGATTAATATCCAAGGTGTATGTTAGATATTGTATTATTTTAGTCTATTATGTTGGTTGGACCAACTTATGGGTAGGATTAGGAATGGGTCAGGTGGATAATTGAGTGGTTATAATAGGTTTAAGAGTGTTTGGAATTAAGGTATTTTTTTTTTACATTTTCTAGGGAAAGCCTTGATTACCTTTCCATTATTTTTGCCATGGATTAAAGGGAAAGAACCACTACTAGTTTTGGAATTGCCAAGGTTAAGGTTGTTGTCTATTATATTGCTCCATAACTAATTTTGGGGTAGCTACCAATTTTTTTGGGACCTATTTTGGTTAGGTATTTTCAACCAAGAACCATATTGAATATTATTTGAGAATTGAGAATTTACAAACATAGATTTTGATGGCATGCCTGATCTTTAAACCCATAGTTTTTGCCGAGCCATAAAAAAAACTTGATTCTCATTTTCTCTTATGGCATCTAGCTCCATTTTATTAGGATTCTCCTTAGTTATGATAGCTACTCGATCTTTCATACAATGGCATGTGAAATCCACATTTTTTCTACATTCAAGGTAATAGGTGGTTAAGGTTTTCTCAATTTATTTTTACTTCATCTATGTATGTAATGTAGCAATCTAAGTATATAGGTGGCTCATAATATCCTACTTCATGTCCTAGAGTAGGCTGATAACTTCACCTTTAGACAGTCTTATTGTAGATTTTATAGGAAGGGTTATGCCCCTACTTTTGTTCATGATTGATCTAGAGTAGTTTGTACATAGAACTATTAGTTCATTAAAGAACAATGTAGAAACATTACCACTAGACATTAGATCTAGTGCCTCTTAACAATCATCTCTAATCCCCTTTAGGAATATCATCTTGATCGATTCTTTCTCCATTGTAGTCTATTTGGATTTTTGCAAGCTGAACAAAAATCTTTCCATATATTCTTCTAATGACTCATCATCATCTTGTGTCATTCAAAATATTTTATCTCTTATAGTTATTACCCCTACAATAGTCTTTTCATTTTGTCAAAAACCTCTCCTTCATTTATTTCCAAGTAGAAATGGCATCCTTTCCAAGTCTTATGAACCATTTAAGTGATACATATTTGAGAGTTGGTGGAAATAATTTGATTTTATGAGTGTCTTGATTATAATCATAGCTATGACATAATATGTCAAATTTGAAAAGAAATGTGTTTGAATCCTCATATGCTTATCTCTTAAAACTAGGGAGGGTAGAGTGAGGAATATTTTTCATAAATGTATTTACATTAGGATTAAGGATAGGAAATTAGAAAGTATCAAACTCATTGGTATCATTTTATTAATTGGGATCTTCTATGAATACTCTTTGTGTTGGTAGACTGGAATTTGCTGTTACCCACAACTTAGAATTCCTATCAATTCTTTTATTTCTTATGATGTAGAAGACAAAGACTTTATCTTTTTGTTAGAAATATATGTATTCATATAAATGGGGATGGTATGGAGGTTTCAAAAGATTTATCTTTTATATCAACAAAGAGTCTTTCTAAATTAGAAGATTCTATTCGTCTGGTGTTTCTTCTAAGAGCAAAAATAACCTTAAATGCCTCTTTAGCAAGAAATTTTGGCAATAGAGAGAAGTGAACATTAGATTCTTGAGTATGAGGTGATAAGGTGAAAATTCTCAAGGGTGGTACATGTGGGTCTATTCTAAGGGTATGAACCTATTCAAAGTCTCCATTTTGTACTATCAATCCAACCAAAAAATCTTCCTTCTTTACCTTTGCTATTGACAACTATGAGTGATATTCAAGAATTTCTTCATATTCCTTAGTTGTTTTGGGATTAATTTATGATCTTGTAGAAATGGTTGATTATCTAAGTAAAAATATTCCTTTATAGTCCCCTTTTCTTTACATGTACATCAACCACTTTTATTTTTTTATAAAAACTTTTTGTGACCCTACCTACACAAGGTTAGTAATATGGGGTTTTTTGAAAATTTCCATTATCCTACTTGAAAAAAGGGAAATTTAAACTATGAAAGTAATATATATTTAACCTAAAGAACATAAATCTTTGGAAATAAAAATAATAAACATCCAAAAATAATCTCTATCAAGATTGAAGATTATAAGTGTGTGACACCCTTCCCTAGCAACGATGCAAAAAATGACTAGAAGTTGATTCACAAATAGATATACTTCTCTTAACCAAAATTAAAAAAGAGAGTTACCATAAACATGTACCTTCAATTTTATTTAAATATCATCCTGATGATGTAGACTTGATAGGATAACGTCATTATATGTGCACACTCAATCTTTCTAATTTAACCTTTTGTTGATTGTAATCTAATATGCTATAGCCATGCAGTAAATGTAAATTAAACATGAACATAATAATTGGTAAATAAATTTTTACACTATTGGAAGCATCCTTAAATAATTCTATGCAAGAATGTAAATCACACAATTCAAAAATAAAACACACAATGCATAAAGAAACTAAATAACATACTTATCTATTTAAATGGGTTGAATTATTGTTGAAAGACTTCCAAAGGGGGACCTTCCTCCTTTTGAGTCCAAATTCAATCCTTCCTCTTAAAACACTAAATTAAATTATGAAATGCTTGTTCATATTGATCAAAATGTAGCAATGAATTACTGTAGGAAATTACAATAACATTTACATGACAAAACATACTTCTGATAATTCTCTAATCAATACCTGCTACCTTCTCAACCCTATTGTTACACACACACACACCCACACACACACACACACACACACACACACACACATAAAGAGAGAGAGAGTAGAAGAAATTATTTTATACAAAATAATATATATTCTAATCTAAGAAACATTTGACTTAGGATAACCGAAATTGGATTCTTCTACTAAAGTCACTTTCCGTGTGAATTTTTTAATATTTATTTAAGACAAACAAAGATATTTACTTCTTCAATTGTATCTTTATTTTTCTCTATAGAGGTTAGAGTCATTTTTATGTGTCAATTGAACTAGGAATCAAAATATGTTTGCCCATAACTTTGGTCATGTAGTGGCTATAGAATGAATCTGCATGATGAGATTCTTTTGATGAATGATGTTTCATGTTATATACCTATTACTCGAGAACATCTTTAAAACAAAGTATAGAAAAAGCATCCTATAGAAGAATATAACTATAATATACTTAATTTCAATACACAATTTTAACTATTCAAGGAGTATGGAAACATAATGCTATTTATAGGATTATGGCTATTCAAAGAAATAAAATTTATGCTAAAGTAATCAAAATCATGGTAAACAAGAATAATGAGTGTGATAGATGAGGATAAGAATATGACATTTTTGGATCTTATCAACATATATACTATATATGTGGTGAATTGACTGTTTAACTAATAAATTATTATAAAGGGTTGGTGAGCTGACCCATAAAATAATTTACATTCTAATTTTTTTAACAATTGAGACCTATGCATTTGTTGAGGTCAACATACCACATTTGGAAAAAATAGGGACCCATGTGCAAACTTTGAACCTCAATAGTAAAAAACTAATATGTTTTGCATATTATTTGAATTTGAATATCATCCACACCTGATAAAGCTAGTCTATTTGTTCATTGTTCTAATTTAACCTTACGTAATGTTATTAGAAATGGATCTTCATGTATTAGTTGTAGGTTTTATGGGACCCTCATGTAATGAAATAAACTTAGAATTTGTAGATTAATCCTATTCAAGATTTTACTAGCCTTTATTTTGTGAGAACTCAAAGTTGAATTCATGTTCTAAATCCCTCCTTAAAAAAACCCTATCATAGACTCTTGGTTCAAATCCAGTTTGACAGGAAAAAATTAAGTGGGAATGTTTTAAACATGCTTTAGACTTAATCTTAAATTTTATGTTAAGGCTTGGTCATGTTTTTCAACACAACCAAACCTTGGTCTAAAATTATAGGTTTGGTCTTTTTATATTTTGAGCCCCTTTAGATCTAATTTCATTGTAAATGCAGTCTAACTTTTATGTTTTTAGGGACCTTTTATTTTCTTAACTTGGTCTCACTTTATGTCACATGGTCTTATTTGTTATGAACTTGAACTACATCCTTGGTCTTGAGGCCCCATTCCTATTTATTAACATAAATTATACCTTAGTACTAAGACCTTAGCCTAAGTCCTTGCATTAACTAACCCTAACTTAAGTAATTTGCCATTTTTTAGAATCAATAGCTTTCACTTTATCAATAGTAGTTAATCAAGCAGAGTGAAGGAGGCCTAATGATCCTAAAGCCTTGATCCATTGGATCATGATTGATAGTCCATGGTTAAGTAGAGGTTGAAAATCTAATGATGCGATACCAAGATCAAAGATTAAAGGAGATCCCTTTTATTAAACGCAAACTTAACCTAAATTTTACCATAAGGTCTCAATTATATTTATTAATATAATAAAACCTTAGGATACAACCTATGTTAAGGCTTTAATATTTTTGAAGGCCCCTTTATTCAAAGACTTAGTACTCATATGGTAATTTGATCCTATTTATATATAGTCCTAGCCTCACTTAATCTATTTATGATTACAAAAACCAATCATATGCAAGTATTTAGATCAAGATCAATGATCCATGACTATTCACATGAAAAAGAACTGACAAAGTGAACACAACATTATAATGTCAAAGACCCATGAAATTCCTATGTGGATGACAAGTGTCACCATCTTGAGAACTCAAATATCAATTGATGGTTTATAGGTCATTCCTAGGGTTAATAAGGTCAAATCTCAATAGATCCATCAAATCACCATGTGTCACTCCAACATTCAAGCTCAATGTTAAAAGGGCCTTGTGCATTAAAATTTAGACTTAACCTAAGTTTTTAACCCTAAGGAACCAATGGTATGCATCCACTCAGATCATGAATGATGGTTTGTACTTACTCCTAAAGGATGATCAGATAGGGAATATTAAAATCAAGATCTATGGAACCTAATGAACTTTATGAATTTGAATTTTATGCTCTCATGAACATCATTTGATGCCTATGAGGCTGTCATTAACATCTACAAGGTAATCAAATTTAAGCTCATCAACCAGCTTGCTTAGTTATATGAATTTATTTTAAAAACATTTATAAAGCTTATTACTTATGTTGGAAATCAATGGGAACCCCTTTGGAAATATAAAAATTCTTGAGTCTTTAAAACTCAATGGTATAATGATCTTGTGGTCTAGTATTTATATGCATAGAATTAATCTAAGTCTCTATCCTAAGGTTGTAATTGTATTTATTAATGTGATAAACCTTAGACTAACAAATTATATTATGTTTTAATTTAATGAGAGGTCCCATTTCCATAAAACTTAGCTAAAATACCTTTAACTTAAATTTTTATCAAATTTATTAAAATGATAAAACCCTAGGTTAAAGCCTTGCATTAGGCCCATTAAACATTCAAGGGCATACCCATTTATATTATGTTCTAGGAATTATCTTAAATAATTTAGCCTAAAGTTTCTATCATGTTTATTAACAAAAAGTAAAATTTAACCTAAAGTATTTATCTTATGTTCCTTTTTTATCCTAATGCTAATTAAAGTTTGTACACCTTTGTAGGATCAATAGCTCGTGGATAATCAAAACAAGCTGATCAAATGGAGCGTAATTGATGAGTGTCATTCAACTCCTTATTTAATCAATGTTTAATTGTTGTCTTATTAACTAGGGATAGTGTCTAAATCTATTTGTAATAAGGTGTAGGATGGTAGATCTAAAAGCCTACTTGTGGGGGTGTTTGATGGTCTTATTCTAACTTTGACTAATGAAAGAAATGTGTCTTAAACTACTTGATTTACTCTTTTTATGGAAAGGAAAAGATGTAACTATTTAATCAAATGAATCCACTCTTTTTATTGAAAGTAAAATCACACTCCTATTAACACTTACGTGGAAATAGAAATGTTTAACTAGAAAAGGAAATTTACTTCACACTTTTGCTGTTAAAAAAACACACTTTCCTTAGAAAGGAAATGACTTTGGAATAACGAAATGCCTTTTGAGTTGTGAATTTATTTTGATGTTTTCTGAATGAATATAAACATTAAAAAGATTCTAATTAGTTACAACAAAGAGTTAATATAACATAACATAAGAATCATAGCTAAGGATGAAATGTTGTTTGATGTGTTTTATAATTCATCCACCCAAAGTTCTTGCATGTGATTTGTTAATGGTTTTGTAAGAGGATACAAAGAGATGAATTTGAATTTTAACCTGTTAGAAATGGTCATGTATCCTAACCTACAATCAATTAATGTTGCTATAACAGCCAAATATTATCTACATAGGATTATGGGATATTCTAGATGCTTTATTTTAGGTTGTAAGACCAAGAAATCTACTAGATATTCCCAAGACTCTATTAGTAATTCAACATTTTTTATAATCCCTTCTGGTTTATTTACATATTTATCCACCATTTGAAGAATGGTAGTTGTGGGTTGCATTATCATAAAGGATAATGTATGGAGAGTATCAGTTGTCATAACAATAATTGCTTCTTCTAAATCTACCAAGATATTAGGAATTTCTTTATCTCCAATTGTGTCTGTGATCACTGAGCTTCCTAGATCTACATATTTTGGAACCAATAGTTTTCCTACTAATAAATTAAAAACTTTTACATCAACATGAATAGTTTTTGGATATTTTTCTTTCCTCCCTAGTGTCTTGATACAAAGGTTTTTGATGATCTTGTTCAATTCAGGTATATCCCTAATAGCTTGTAGTAAGGGTACCTCAATATTGATCTTTTACAACTCATGGACCAATTTTGATTCTAGTTTAATATCAATTTCTTTTAATCTTTCAGAAAAAAGAACTACTAGTGTAGTAGTGTTTTTTTGTCTACTTCAGGGCTCATTTTGATTTCAAATTCTCTAGTGTTTAATTAAGATGATTCTTTTTTTTATTTCTCATTAGCTATCTCAGAAATGATAACTAGAGGTTTTTGTATAGTTTTCCCTAATCTTAAATGTATGTCCAAACAATTAGTAACTCCAACATTCACTATCTCTTCATGTTCATTAACATAAACAGGTGCTATTTTATTTGTTAGATTTGATTTTGGTTGTACAGGGATTGAGGGTTGATTGATTTGTCCTTATTGCTGAATAACTAGGGGTGGCATTATAGTTTGTTGTTGAAGTGGTCTTTTTGGTTGGGTGAATTTTTGTTGTGGGTTCCACTGCATATTCCATTATTGATATTTCTATGGCATACATTACTACTATGGTACCCATTGTTGTTATGGTTATGGCACCATCCATGGGGGTGTTGACATCCAATATTATCTTTCCTATAGATTTTGGATTGATGGAATTTGGGGTTGATTCCAAAAAGGTGAAGGAACTAAAAAATTCCATGGTACCATCCATGGATTAACTTGTTTCTTGCATTAAAGTATAATTAAGCCTAGTTTTGGGGGAGAAAGTTGTCTCTGAATGCAATTTACTTCTTTAGTGGACTGGACTTGTGTTTTTATTTTATTTTTTAAAATGGACAAAAGGGTGCAATGTTTGGTATCATGATCTGTTGCATCACAGATTCCACATGATGAAAACATTGGTTTTATTTAGGGGGCAATCTCAAAGGGCATGTTTCTGTTTTCACTTAGGATAGTAGATTGCTAAGGGTTTTGTTGCATTTACCTTAGTTTGAAGGCCATCCAAAGTACTATTTAGTGTAACCAGAATATCCATCTTTAGATTGGCAAATTCTTCCATTACCTTACCCACTTCATTATATTTCCTAAGCCTTTCTCTCTTAATTATGGGTTTTGTTTGAGAGTAGTTGGTACAAAGCTTAGAAATTTGATAAAAAACCAACTTATTTATATCTTCATCCAACCCTTTTAAGAAAATCAATTTCTAAACTTCTTCAGTGAGTGGATAATTACTTATTTTATGAGTGAACATGAATCTATCCAAATAATCCTCTAAAGATTCATCCTCATTTTGTTTGATTTTGAAGAAATACTCTTTTCTTTCTCACACTTGGTAATAATCTTGATACTTGTTTAAGAAATCTATCTCCATGTCACCCCATGTTCTAATAGAATATCTAGGTAAACTCATGAACCATCTCATATTTGTATCTTTAAGTGTAGAGGGAAATAGTTATAATTTTTAGCTATCTATTGTATAATCATAGGTTTGACATATCACCTTAAACTCAATCAAGAATTGATCAAGATCTTCTATAGATCTTCCCTAAAAATTTGACAAATTATTTGGTAAAATATTTTTCATGAGGGTTTGATCATTAGGATCTATAACAATAAGAAAGGAAAAAGTCCTTCCTAGTTGTGGAAGTTGTTGATTTTGTTGGAGAACCATATTTTCTTGACATTTCAAAGTTGGGATGATCTTTCCACTAAATATTTGTGGTGTCAGTTATGGGTTGTTCAAATTTATCAAACTTTTCTTCAGCTATGCATTTTTGAAATGCTTCTTCTAAATCCTTGGAAATTTTTAAATAATGCCTTCTTATAAGAGATTGATCCTGAGGAATTTATCCTGTGGGGCTTACTTGTAGCAATGGCTTGGTTTCTATCCAAGTTTCTAAAGATTCTTGTAGATAAGTTTCACTCGTAACTTCTAGTTTACTACTTAGAGATGTTGAAGAAGTTTCATCTTATGTTTTTGGTGGGAATTTTGGGATGAATCATCTTTTAGAATCATTAGGATGGTACATCAATTTATTGAATTTTTTTTGGGGATTATATGGTTTTTACAATTTTTTTTAATTTTTCACTCTAGACCAATAATTATTACCTTACTAACACTTCCCCTATAACCATGCCAGAAATGATGAGTGTTACTCAACTTCTCATTTAATCAATGTTTAATTGATGTCTTATCAACTAGGGTTGGTGTCCAAAGCTATCTACAGTAAGGTGTAAGATGGTAGATCTAAAAGTCTACTTGTGGGGGTGTTTGATGGTCTTATTATAGCTTTGACTGATGAAAGAAATGTGTCTTAAACTACTTGATTTACTCTTTTGTTAGCAAGGAAAAGATGTAATTATTTAATCAAATAAATCTACTCTTTTACTTTAAAGTAAATCACACTCTTTTTTACGCTTGTGTGGAAATCAAAATTTGTAACTAAAAATGGAAATTTGCTTCACACATTTGTTGTAAAAGAAAACACACTTTTCTTAAAAAAGAAATGACTTTGGAATAATAAAATGCCTTTTGAACTATGAATTTGTTTTGATGTTTTATGAATGAATACAAATATTAATAAAATTTTGATTAGTTATAACAAAGAGTTAATATAGCATAACATAAGTACCATACACAATTCCTGGTTCCAAGAAGATTGGGCCCTTGCTCCTCTCAGACTCAGGAACAAAGATTAATCAATGCTAGAAATTGAAGTGATAATTCATAAAACTAAAATGATTACAATCTATCTAAAATCTATGATATGCTTATACGTATCTTTTCATCTATTATCTATTTAATAAAAGTCTTACATTTTATACTAATATAATCAACTCAAAATAAGATGCAAAGAGATAGGATTATTTGGTCAATCCATTCATCTAAAAATAGAAGATTAGATTTCTAAGAGATCTAATTATTTTTATGAAATATATAGACTATCCTATAATAGTCCTAGGATCCAAATATATACAAATTTATTAAAAGCAAATCCTACAAAATAGTAGGTGAGTATTTTCCCATTTGACTCTATCTAGAATGATTCTCTCTCATCTTATTTGGTCACCAACTTCCCCATTTGTAGCTTTGTCTTTACAAGATCCACAAAATTAACCCTACAGAGTTGATAAGAATGAGCCTGTAGAGTCTATAGAAATAAGCCTATGGAGTCTGTAGAGAAAAGCCTATGGAGTCCATAGAAACAAGCGTATGGAGTCCATAAAAACAAGCCTATGTGAGTTCATAGTTTTGTTGGATGGAGATCAAAATTAATTTTTTACTATACATCGCCTATGTCTTCTTCTTGAACATTATTCACAACAAAAATCACTAAAACATGCTATGTATTAGATATTAATGACAAAGTAAAGGTTTTAATCTTTGGTTCAATATAAACAAGACAAGTATCTACTTTCCATGTAATAGCTATCTAAAAATCTATGATTTGCATAAGATAATATCTTTAGAGAGATGAATTTAGGGAAAAACATGTCAATAATGAGCCATATTCTAAGCTCATCATCTCCCTCAGGCTTTACCTTTTGTAAGTCTCATTGAAAACATTCATTAACATTCATAGCTTTAGCATCTACTTTCCAAATTCTAACACAAATCATAGTCATCAAATTCATCTATTATATGCTTGTCTAAATTTATTGTAAACCTATGATGTTCTTGAATCATTTGTTTTCATATATTGAATTTCTCCTCTGATCATGGACCCCAACTATGCCACCCTGGAATAGGTATGATCAACAAAAGGGGTCTATATCTCATGCCAATCCATTTATTTTCTCCCCTAGAGTTTACTACCTCTATTAATATTTCCAAAATTGAGGTATCTCTCCTCATAATCTATTTTATGTTATTTGGAGACATGACCTCTCATCTTTTAAGAGGCACTAAAAGTTGCTCCCACATTTTCACACTTATAGTCACCATTTAATTAAAACTCTATCTTGAAAACAAGTCAAAAGAAATAACACAATAATATAAAACTTTTAAATAATAAGTTTTTATTTCATTTCTTACATAAGTACAACTAAAATTATTTTTGATCAATCGAGGGATAGGAAAGGTTGTTCTGATACACAATCCTATAGTCTTAGCATGATTTATATACTCCTCAAATCTACTTTTCCATGATAGGTTATTTTTGAATGTATAATGGAATGCCTTAAATTGAACTTGTCCTACATGAAGGTTTATCAAGAACTTATTATGCTCATGGTCTCTTACGATCAAATCATGCAAAAAAACTCACAAAGCAAATCCTGCTGATTAGGTTCAGCACTATAGAAAATTTTCAAAAATGTGATTAGTTATAAAATCTTATAAGGAGGATGATAAGACATCCTTAGAAGATAAAAATTTTTCAAATAAAAACAAACCTTATGCATTATAAGGATTCCTAAATGACAAAAGAGATTCCCCTAATTTGTATGCATCTTGTAAATTTTATTCTAAATCTTGGACCTTAGCTTCTAATTTTTTCTTTTCATTTTCCAATATTTTGTTTGAAGAAATTGCAATATTTTTTTTAAATAGAGGATGTAATATTATTCTTCAATTTTATTTAGCATTTTTAAGGTAGGAATACCTGGATAACTTATTTGATAACTTCGGTCAACAAATACCTTAGGAGGAGAAGGTGCAACATTAGAAGGTGCTTTGGAAGAGTTTACCAAACTCTACAATCTCTTATTTTCCTTCTTCAGATTTTATACATATACCTAGAGTTATATTTGTTCACTTTCATTTTTCTTTATTATTTCTTCTAATTTATGAACTTATACTACATGGTTGGCAGATACTATGTCTAATTTTTACACCAATAATGAGTTGAGATGATCCTTATTCTACAATTGACTGATCAATTTAGCAATGTCAATTATTTTTTATTGTCTTAGAGCTTGAGCTTGAGAAAGATTCAAGGTTAACTGCATAACAAGATCATTTAGATTAGATAACTCTCCTTTCTCATTTGTGTATACAATTTTTTTATTCATTGCAGTTTCAACTGAAACATGTGGTTGTCCTGTCATACTTGATTCATCTATTGTGTTTGGCTCTTCTTCTAGAATTAGCTTCTCTATTATGATTAAAGAGTTGATTTTGAAAGGAGTTTCTTTAACATCTAAAATTTTAGGGATACTTTGATATATGGGAGAATGAGATACATTTTTAATACTATCTATAATGTTTGCATCCTCTTGTTCATCTTCATCTGTTAGAATTCACCTTCTCCTTCTTTTGGTCACTCTCTGAGCTACACTTGATTGTATTTCCTTTTCAACCATCAAACTCTTAGTCTTCTCAAGTTATTTATCAATCTTTCATTTCAATTTTATTCTTCATAACAAGGGAATTGGTTGCACTATATATTCTTGATGTTCTTGTTAGAACCTTTAAACTATAGGGATTTGAGACCTTGTGATTCTTCTTAAAGAAGAAGGGATTTTTTTGAGACTACAGTTTGTGATTTCTTCTTTTGAGTTGTTTTCTCAATTGATGCAATTGGTGGAAATGAATGTTCTTATGGTAAATTTAAGGTTTTTTGTGTAGGCAAATTTGGAATTTGTTGTGTTACAATATTCTAAAATTCCTCCCAGACTTCTTGTCCTTGATAGAGGAAGTGATGTTAGATAATTAGGTGAATAAGACCATGGTGCCTAAGAGCAACATTAGGAGTTATAGTCATAGTTTTAAGGGCACAATATAAGAAGGATGGGAGGTTAATATTGTAATGAGGGTTTTGCCTCCCATACTTAAGGTGTATTAATATTTTCATAGTGTCTCCTCCTAAAAGACTATTTTACCCCTCACTAATGATATACTTGAATACCTACTTTGCTACAGATTTTCAAGGTTAAAAAAGTGAATTTATAATAAACCCTTTTTATTTTTCCTTAGAATATATTAGACATGAAGTCCCAGTCTACTCATTACCATTAAACTAAATAATTAAATCACTAAATGGAATTCTGCCTATCGCTCTCATTCCCTCTTCCGGAACTTGTATGATTTGACTTATAATTTGAGTTGAAATAAGAATAACAATGCCTTTAACAACTAAAAACATAGGGGTGAGATTAGTGATGAATTCTCTTACCATTAATTCATGGAAACCTTAGAAATTTTCAATGAAAGGTAGCCAACCATTTACTCTAAACACTACCACAAAAGCTTTGTCTTTGTGAAACTTTACTACATTCTTTGGCTCTGATCTCATTTTTTTGTCCTATTTCTACTCAGATTTATAGATAGCTCTATTTATTTAACTCAAATTAGGGTATAGACCAACTTCTATTGAAATCTATAGGCAATAGTCACTGAGGATTTGTAGGCAACAATCATTGAGGATCTATATACCAGCTTCTATTCAAATCTATAGGAAACAATCACGAAGGATCTGTAGAAATGAAATGATTTATGTGAAACTTTATAGCTACATGATTCCATAGTTTAATATCATTACTTTATATAGTTTAGCATCACATGTTTCTATGGAGTGTGCCAGCCATTTTGTCAATTTATTACAAATGGGATGAAATGATGATGTGGCACTTTGATGGTGATATTGATTTATGATTTCATTTAGAACCCCTTTATGATGTCCCATAATAATAATTATTGATGATATAATTGATTATACCAAAGTTGTACACTTATCCATACACTTTTGGTGGCTTGCATGCATATTTATCCATTATGGTAGGTGTCATGTCATTTCATTTTGGAAGGCTCAAGTTTGGGTCATCTCCATAGAATAAATCTTAATTAAATCAAAGGTAATTAGTTAACTAAATGTAAATAAATATAATATATGTCTCACTTACTTTTGACCTTAGATTTATCCTTTGCTCGCCATTTGTCTTGCATAAATAATTTTGCATAAATTAGTCAACAGGTGTTGAAAACACAACTTTTATTACATGGAGAAGACCAATCATAATGACATGATGAGATTCTTTTTTTTTTTAATAATTTTTTTATTTTTTTAATATATATTATTTTGCCCTTTGGCCATCCATTGTTGGTTTTCTATCCAAATCCCTTTTTGTAATGCATAGCTAGCTAACAAGATGGTTTTCTGGGCATGCATTGTCAATAGTGTCCCTGGAAGGATTTTTACTATTGATATATTTATTTTATTTTTTATTTTTTTTCTTTTTTATATCTACAGGATCATCAAGGAGCAAGTTCTCTAGAAGAAGCAAAGTCCTCCAGAATAGCTACTTGATTTAAAGCAATTTCCCTAGAAGAAGCAGAGTCCTCCATAATGGTTACTTGATCTTTTACCTTTTGAACAAATTATTCTTTATTGAGAGGTTTCTGATAAAGCATCAATCTATGTCCATTGATTAAAAAAATATTTTACTATCATCAATAGGTATTAGCTTAACATAACCATTTTCAAAGACCTCCTCAATTTGATAAGGTCCTAACCACTTTATTTGTAGTTTTCTCTTAAACTATTGAAATTTGGAGTCAAACAACAGTGCCCAATCTCCTTTCTAAAATTTTTGGTTCTTGATCTGTGAATCATGCCAAACTTTTCTTTACTGTTGTACCAATTTAGTTCTTTTAAATGCTTCCATTCTCATTTTATCAAATTAATTAAGATGTAAGAGTATCTCTTTCTATATTTCTTCTAATTCAATCCCTACTTCTACAGTTGTTTTTAAAGTTTGTAACTCAAATTCAATAAAGAGTAAGGGATTCTTACCATAAACCAATTCATAAAATAAAAATCTAGTTGTTTTCTAAGTAGCATTATAGGTCTAAATAGCTTTTGGTACTTTAGCTACCTAATCCTTTTTTCTAGAATTAACAACCTTGGTTAAAATGGTTTCCAGTTCTTTGTTGCTGACATCAAATTTCCCATTAGCCTATATATGGTATGGATATGTTTTTCTATGTTGAGTTTGATATATTTGCATGAAGTGCTTTATCATGTTTGACATGAACTATGATCCTTGATCTGAGACTATCTCCCTTGGAGCACCAAATCTTTGCATAAGTTTTAAATATAATAAATCAACTACCATCTCTTCTCTTGCATGAGTTAATACTTCCACTTCCACCCACTTGGTCACATAGTCTGTACATACTAGGAGATATTCTTTTTCTCGAGAAGGAGGATCCACAGGACCTATAAAATCAATTACCCATTTCTCAAATGGTTCTAAAACTAATTGAAGATGAGGGTACAGAGACATCTCTATTGAAAGGGTAGGTTGTCCAATTCTTTGACAAACATCACAATGTTTGACATATCTTTTTACTTGCTGATGAAGGTGAGGCCAATAGTATCCTACTCCTAAGACTTTGTGTATGGTTCTTTGAGCTTAGTAATGACCTCCTCTTGGTTCATCATGACAAGCTTTGATGATATCATAAGCTTCAACATTTGTCACACTACTGTAAAACATATGGTCAAGTCTACATTTGAATAACAAATCATTAATCCATTTAAAATAACTTTGTTTGATTAAATGTTTCTTTTCTTTTTGTTAAAATTATAGAGGAAACTTCCCTATGGTGAGGTAATTTGATATATTAGTAAACCACAGAGATATTGATGAAATAGAAAATAGTTGTTCATCTAGAAATTCATCTTCCACTAGTTCTTCTTCACCTGTAGTGTTCATTTTTGATAAGAAATCAACAACCACATTAGACTTCCCTAGTTTATCTATAATAGTAACATCAAGTTATTGTAAGATCAACAAACATCTAATAATTCTACCTCCCACAATTAGTTTCTTGGTAAGATATCTAATAGTTGAATGGTTTGTATAGACAAATACCTTTCAGCCTACTATGTAGTGTTTGAATTTGTTAATTGCATAGATGATAGCTAGGAATTCCCTCTCATTTGTGATGTAGTTTCTTTTAGCAGGTGTCATGTTTTTTATAATATAATATATAGAATACATGTTATCCTTTTCATCCTTTTATCTAAGGACTAATCCTATTTTTTTACTAGAATCATATATGTATATATAAAATGGGTGAGTCCAATTTGGTCCTCTCAATACTGAAGCTGTAACGGTTTAGCTTTGATGGTCTCAAAGTCTTATTGGAAACTATCACTCCATTTGATTGTATTATCTTTTGTAAGTAAGGCAAATATAGGGGAAACTATTTGGCTAAAATTATCTATCAAGCATCTATAGTAACCAACATATCCCAAAAAACTATTGATTTTAGTTTGTGTTTGTGGGATAGATAAGTTGGAGATTATTTCAACTTTTTTTGGATCTACTTGAATGCCTTTTGTAGAAATATGGTGTCTTATCACTATTCCTTCATCCGTCATCAACAAAAATTTCTTATGACTCAAAAATAATTGATATTCTTCATATCTTATCAATATTCTTTTTAAGTTGGTAAGAGCCTCTTCATAAGTTCCACCATGAATGGTGAAATCATCCATATATACTTCAACACAATCATTCGTAAGGTCTAATAATATTTCTAGAACTTCTCTTTGAAAGGTTGTTGGAGCATTATAGAGTCCAAATGGGAGTACTCAGTAGGTAAAAGTTCCCCAAGGGTAGGTAAATGTGGTTTTATCTTGATCTTCAGCTACCACCATTACCTGGTTATACCCACTAAACCTATCCAAGAAAGAAAAATATCTTTTTCCTACCAAGTTGTCAAGAAATTGATCAATGAAAGGTAGAAAAAAAAATAATCTCTTAGCGTTGATTTATTTAGTTCCCTATAATCTACATATAACCTTAATTTTTTTTTCTTGGGCATAATTACAAGGGGTGAAACCCACTGGCTATTTGAGATGGGGTAAATAAACCCAACTTCCAATAATTTTTGTATCTCTATTTTTACTATCTCCTTTAATGCTAGGTTTATTATTCTTTATAGTTATTTGACTAGTTTGACAGATTCCATGTAAATGTGATGAGTGCATATGTTGGGTTGAACTCCCTTCATGTCAGCATAATCTCAAGCAAAATCCTTGGTATGTCTTTCTAGTACTTCAAAGAGTTGAACTTCCTCTTTATTTGTCAACTAACTATTGATGTTCAAAATCTTTCCAAGTAATACCATGATTGGTTTTGTGCCTAGGTAGTTGGATTCTATTTTCTTGAATTCACTAATAAATGATTTTAGAGGACATGGATGAGGAAGTGGATTATGAAACATGGTTATATTATCAACAAACTCTTTTCTAAGAGGAATCGGTCTTGCTAAATAATAATGGAATGTATCTAAGAAATGAGTTTGTTGTTGTTTTACCAATTTACACACACTTTCCTGAATCAATCCATGATCATATGGTGATGAAAAAATAGAAGAAGTAGAAGTGGAGGTTTCATAATATTTTATATGACCCAAGAATCCTAAATTGAGGTAGTTCATAGTTTTTGGACTAGCAGTGTCCTTAGATTCTAGACTAGTAGAGTTTGTAGCTTTTAGATTGAAAGAGTCCATAGATTTTGGGTATATATCTCCATTCAATTCTTCTAAGTGTTTTTTAAATGTGATCATAGGTAAGGATGAAATTTTTTTTCATGTGTTTTCTAATTTGCCCATCCAAAGTTTTTGTTTGTGATTTGTTGATGGTTTTGTAGGAGGATACAAAGAGATGCATTTGGATTTTAACCCATTAGAAATGGTCATGTCTCCTAAAATGCAATCAATTAATGCTATTACAGTATCCAACCATTGTCTACCTAGGATTATGGGATATTCTAGATACTTAGTTTTAGGTTGTAAGACCATGAAATCTACTGGATATTCTCAAGACTCTATTAGTACTTCAACATTTTCTATAGTTCCTTCTGGTTTAGTTACATATTGATCCACCATTTGAGGAATGGTAGTTGTGGGTTGCATTATCATAAGAGATAATGTATGGAGAGTATTGGTTGTCATAACATTAATTTATACTTCCAAATCTACCAAGACGTTAGGAATTTCTTTACCTCCAATTATGACTGTGATCACTGAGCTTCCTAGATCTGCATATTTTGGAAGTAATAGTTTTCCTGCTAATAAATCAACAAATTTTCCATCAACATGAATGGTTCTTGGATATTTTGATTTCCTATTAGGTGTCTTAATATAAAGTTTTTTGATGATCTTGTTCAATTTAGGTATATCCCTAATAACTTGTAGTAGGGGTACCTCAATATTGATCTTTTACAACTCATGGACCATGTTTGATTTTGGTTTAATATAAATTTCTTTTAATATTTCAAGAAAAGGAAGTACTAGTGTAGTACTATTTTTTTGTCTACTTAAGGACTCATTTTGATTTCAACTTCTCTAGTGTTTAGTTAAGATGATTCTATTTTTTCTTTTTTATTAGGTATCTCATAAATGAGAACTGAAAGTTTTTGTATACTTTTACCTAATCTTAAATGTATGTCCAAACAATCAATAACTCCAACATGCATTGTCTCTTCTTGTTCATTAACATAAACATGTGTTGGTTATTTATTTTTGGATTTGCTATTGGTTATGCAGACATTGAGGGTTGATTGATTTGTCCTTATTGCTAAATAACTAGAGGTGGCATTATAGTTTGCTATTGAAGTGGTCTTCTTTATTAGGTAAATTGTTGTTGTGGGTTCCACTACAGATTCCATTATTGATATTACTATGGCATCCATTACTAGTATGGCACCCATTGTTGTTGTGGTTGTGGCACCATCCATGGGGGTGTTGGCATCCAATATTGTCCTACCCATGGATTTTGGATTGATTAAATTTGGGGTTGATTCTAAAAAGGTGAAGGAACTAAAACATTTCATGGTGCCATCCATGGATTAATTGGTTTCTTGCATTAAACTATCCTTGAGCCTAGTTTTGTGGGGAAAAGTTTTGTCTCTGGATATAATTTACTTCTTTAGTGGACTCAACTTGTGTTTTTATTTGATTTTTTAAAATAGGTAGAAGGCTCAAATGTTTGGTATCATGATCTATTGTATCATAGATCCCACATGATGAAACATTGGTTTTTTCTAGGGGCAGTCTCTAAGGGCATGTTTTTATCTACACTTAGGATAGTAGATTGATAAGGGTTCTATTGTATTTACCTTAGTTTGAAGGCCATCTAAAGTACTATTTAGTGTAACCATAATATCCATATTTAGATTGGAAAATTCTTTCGTTAACTTTCCCACTTCATTAGATTTACCAAACCTTCCTCTCCTAATTATGAGTTTTGTTCTAGAGTAGTTCATACAAAGCTCAGGAATCTGATAAAAAACTAACTTATTTATATCTCCATCTCCCATCAGATTTAAGGCATATCTAGTATCTTCATCAATTTTTTTTAAGAAAACCAATTTTTGAACTTCTTCGATGAGTGGATAATTGCTTCTTTTATGAGTGAACTTGAATCTATCCAAATAATCCTCTAAAGATTCATCCTCATTTTATTTGATTTTAAAGAAATCCTCTTTTCTTTCTCTCACTAGGTAATAATCTTGATACTTGTTTAAGAATTATAACTCCATGTCAATCCATGTTCTAATATAATGATTAGGTAAACCCATGAACCATCTCATTACTACATCTTTAAGTGTAGAGGTAAATATTTTTAATTTCTGGCTATCTATTATATAATCATAGGCTTGACATAGCACCTTAAACTCAATCAAGAATTGATCAGGATCTTCTATAGATCTTCCCCAAAAATTTGGAAAATTAGCTAGTGAGATATTTTTCATGGGGATTTGATCATTAGGATCTGCAACAATAAGAAAGGAAAAAGTCCTTCCTGGTTGTGTAAGTTGTTGATTTTGTTGGGGATCCATATTTTCTTCTTTTGATGATGTTTTAAAGCTCAGATGATATTTACATTGAATATTTGTGGTATCAGTTATGGGTTGTTCAAAGTTCACAAAATTTTCTTTAGCTATGGATTTTTGAAATGCTTCTTCTAATTCCTTGGAAATTTTTAAATAATGTCTTCCTGTAAGAGATTGATCTTGAGGAATTTATCCTATGGGGCTTGCTTATGGCAATGGCCTAGTTTCTATCCAAGTTTCTAAAGATTCTTGTAGATAAGTTTCACTTGTAACTTATGGTTCGCTACTTAGAGATGTTGAAGGAGTTTAAACTTGTGTTCTTGGTGGGAATTTTGGGATGAATCATCCTTTAGATTCTCTAGGATGGTACATCAATTTATTGAATTTTTTTTGGGAATTTTATGGTTTCTACCAAGAAAAATTTCACTCTAGACCAATAATTATTACCTTACTAACACTTCATTCCCCGGTAACTATGCCAAAAATGATGAGTCTCATTCAACTCCTCATTTAATCAATATTGAATTGATTTCCTATTAACTAGGGTTTGTGTCTAAAGCTATCTACAGTAAGGTGTAGGATGGTAGATCTAGAAGTCTACTTGTGGGGTTGTTTGATGGTCATATTCTAACTTTAACTAATGAAAGAAATGTGTCTTAAACTACTTGATTTACTATTTTACTACAAAGGAAAAGATGTGACTATTTAATCAAATGAATCCAATCTTTTACTTGAAAGTAAAATCACACTCCTATTTACGCTTGCATGGAAATGGAAATATTTAACTAGTGAAGGAAATTTGCTTCACATGTTTGTTGTAAAAGAAAAAAAACACTTTGCCTAGAAAGGAAATGAATTTGGAATAAGGAAATCCTTTTGAACTATGAAATTATTTTGATGTTTTATGAATGAATACAAACATTAACAAGATTCTGATTAGTTATAATAAAGAGTTAATAAACATAATATAAGTCACATACATAATTCCTAGTTCTAAGGAGAGTGGGCCCTTGCTCCTCTCAAACTCAGGGACAAAGATTAATCAATGCTAGAAATTGAATTGATAATTTGTAAAACTAAAATGATTACAAACTATCTAAAAGCTGTGATACGCTTATAAGTATCTTATCATCTATTATCTATTTAATAGCAAAAGTCTTACATTTTATACTAATATAATCAACTCAAAATAGGATGCAAAGAGATAGGATTCCTTAGTCGATCCATTCATCCAAAAATAGGAGATTTGATTTCCAAGAGATCTAATTATTCTGATGAAATAGATATAGTATCCTATAATAGTCCTAGGATCCAAATATATACAAATTTATTAAAAGAAAATCCTAAAAAATAGGATGCATGTATCTTACTCATTTGACTCTAGCTAGAATGATTCTCTCTCATCTTATCTGGTTGCTAGCTTCCCCATTTGTAGCTTTGTCTTTACATGATCCATGAAATTGACCTTGCAGAGTTTGTAGGAATGAGCCTATGGAGTTCATAGAAATAAACCTATAGAGTCCATAGAAATAATCCTATAGAGTCCATAGAACCAAGCCTATGGAGTCTATAGAAATAAGCCTATAGAGTCCATAAAAAGAACCCTGTGTGAGTTCGTAGTTCTTTTGGATAGAGATCAAAATTGAAATTTCACTATACATTGCCTGTGTCTTCTTCTTGAGCATTCTTCACAACAAAAATCACTAAAACATGTTATGTATTAGACATTACTAAAAAAGTAAAGGTTTTAATCTTTGGTTCAATATAAACAAGACAAGTATCTACTTTCCATGTAATAGCTATCTAACAACCTATGATTTACATAAGATAATATTTTTATAGATATGAATTGAGAGAAATAACATGTCCATAATGAGTCATATTTTGAACTCATCAGTAATCAACATGAACTATTAAATGGATCCTCTAAAGGCCCATGGTTTTGACACATGAAGAATGCACATTCCCTCCATGATTGATAGGGTGCAAATCCCAAGATGCTTGTAAGGATGCCAAGTGGCATATCCATGGAGCCTAAGTTAGATAAGGACCAATAGCATGCAATTCCCAAGATCATGATTAATGACCCACATTGATTCATGCACATAGGTCCAACACCATGAGACAAAGAAATTTTTAAAAGGCAATAGTTAGTGCTTTAAAAGCATTAATGAAAATGTTGTGAAAACTTCCAGGTGGATGCTAGATAGATGCCACATAAGCATAAAATGACAAAATCAAAGATTTTGTGGGCACACAAAGGCAAAGGTATAAAGGCAAGGGTATAAATCAAATCCAAGGCATGAATTTTCCTAAGCATGAGTAGCCATTTCCATGAAATATATGTAAAAACCCTAGCCTTCATAAAAATACCTTGAGCCCAAATTGATCACAGTCAAGTTAGATAAGAGCCCTATTACCATCTAGATAAGTGCAAAACTAATCTAGATGCAATTTTTAAGCCACTAGTGAGTAATATGCAAAACTCAAAATCATGGTGGTTTGAAGAAAACAACAAAGGGAGGACACAAATTTTTTCTTAACCTCAGACATGGAAGGAAGGGTCTTTAAGGACACATAACTTGATACTACATCATTAAACACCAGGGGTAATAACTATTCCCAATTTTTTTGGGTTATTGAAGAGATGTCGACCATCACAAAGGAAGATCATAAGAATGCCATAATCAACCAGAGATACTATGACCTAGTCTCCATTCAAATGACTCATCTCCATTAGGTAGAAAAAAACTAAAGGTATTGCACTATATCGATGTCATTACACCTATTTTCAAGGATTACAAGATTGATTAAGACATGATAGTGCATGAATGTAGTTTTAAAAAAGTATCATATATCTACCCTCTTGCATTTGAAAGTTATTATAATCTATACAAGTCTCAAGTGGGTTTACTCATAATTAGAGAATGGTCAAGAAAAAATGACATGAAAGTCATCCTTACCCCATGGTTATACTTAGGAACCCATTTAGTCATGGACCCCACTGGTAAAATCCTAATTACCCAATTTAGAGAGAGAATTAGAATAATCATGATATTACTAAATAGATTGTCTGGGACCCCCTCTACCACCTATGTCAACAAAATTTGGGTTTCTTATGTATATTTCATGGTGGAAAAGGGACTCACTCCCCCAATACATGAGATGATCAACATTTTTTTGAAATAACAATTCTCAGCCATAAAGAAGAAAACTAGCAATCACTTATTTATGATGTCCTATCTTTTATATGCACTACTAGGCACCACCAAAATCCCTGACATGAAGAATTGGTCACCTAAAGGTGGACAAACTATTTCCAATCACTATTGTAAATTAAATATACTCATGTATAGACACAATATATAATTCATTTGTGAATGTGTATATCCAACTGTAGTATAAGCCATTATAGGGATCCCTATGGTCAGAGTCAACCCTCTAATAAATAAGTATGTGGAGCTAATTGGGGATATATAATTATATCTAGATTGCATTATAATTAGAAAAGAAGGGAACCTAACTTAACCACTCAAATTACCAGTCCATGTGCCTACTAAATTATTAGAGAAATAAATAACATACCAGTTATTCTATGTTATAGATTGAGTATGCAAGAATAAAAGGAAGGGACTCTTACACCCTTTTCCTTTGGCCATTAGTAGGACTGTATTATATAATTGGGAGTAGATAAACACTATATATAGACATATAGACTCTTTTAATTTATATTTGGATGAATTAAGGCAATGAAACCCTTGTGATAGGGTTATGAAGCATTTGAAAGAAAAAATAATAAACAAGACCTATGAACACCAACTTGGTGTCCATGACATAATGCATATTAGGGCCTCCAATTTCATATAAGTATTGGCTAGACTAAAGAAGCATAACATCAGGGTTGACGCTAGGTTTGCTATAGATGAGAAACCACTTCTTGAAATATGGAAGATGGGACCAATGCAATACCACTTGTTACTTGGACCTTCTTCTAGGCCCCCTCTAGAATAGCCATAAAAAAGTAAAATAACATCAATTACAAGTTGCAAAAAGGTCTGAGAGGGAGAGATTGGAAGAGAGACCTAGTGAAGGGGAATCATCTTCAACCCAACCTAGTAGACTAAAGTCCCCAATTGATTACAATGACATGATTACACTAGATCCTAAGGAGATAATGGAGGATGCACTCAAAGTACTTTTTGATGCCTATAAATCAGATGAAGAAGAGGAAAAAATAAAATAACCTTAATCTGAAGATGAATAATTAGAAAAGGAAAAGGGGAAGGAGATAGCTTTGGACCTAGATCCAGTTGCACCCCTACAAAAGAGGAAGGCTGAGTTAACATTGGTCCCGATTGGAAAGAAGAAACCAAAGTTAACCTTAACTCATCCTTTGAGTGAATTTAACTTATTTAGTGATGAGAATCCTATTCATAGTTAAATCATTCATTAATGGTTCCTATATGGAAAAATGTAGAAGATTCCAACCCTACATCATTCATGTTCCATGACCAAGGCAGTCAACATCGCTATCCATGATAAGTTCAAGCTATGGATAGTTAATTTGATGAAAGCAAATCAAGAAATAGATATGACAACCTCTAGGGTGTTAAGTGTCATTCCATTGGACACTCTTGGGTCTTCAAGTAACACACAAATAGAGATTCTAAAACCTTTGAAGGTGATAAAATCATCAATCAATGTGCAATTTAACCTAGAGACTACAAGATTAGAAATAGTGACAATAAAGAAAGCCATGGTTGGGGTGAAGAGCTCACTTTTTAGAGAGTTAAACAATTTATTGGTTTGACTCAATTATGATGTCATGTACCTAGTGAACACCCATTCCATGAAGAGGACATAGTTGAATTAGCTAATGCTCATTCAACTCAACTAAAAGTAGGAATCAAAGGCTTATATCAAAAAATAGAGAACCTACAGAAACAAAAGGAAAATCTTGAGATGCAATCTATTTTTTTATTCCCTAAGGAAATAATCAATATGTTTGAATCATATTTATATTATATGTTTGGCTCCTTGAAGATAATGAAGACAAGGCAGAGTCCACTAGACTAGTAAGATGCAGTAGCCAAGGGTTTAATATGCTAACAGTAGAATTTAAAGGATAAAATGAAGGAGTTAATCAACATATTGGTTGAGGATCAAATTCATGTTTTTAAAACCATTAGTCTATCCCATTTAAACACAATCATGGGATTAATTATTGACAAAATATAAGGTTTGGGTACATGCTCAAGGAACTTGGAGAGGATCCTAAGAGATGATGAATTTAATTGAACAACACCTTGGAACCATGATTACTAAACCTACAAAACTCAACTCCCTAGGCATCATTAAAAATGATGAATACAAGCATAGAGTCACCTTGGTCATGCAAGAATTAGGAAGTAAGAGTCAAGGCAAGTCTAACACTGATAACAGTAGGTCATGAATATGAACCTAACTGCATAAGAGAAAATTGTCGAGGCAAGAAGGATCAAACAAGCCATGATAAGCAATGATAGGGATTTTGAAGGCTTGGCTAACCAAGAAGATGAATGCCTCCTAGAGTCAGATGTCAATTTAAATCTAGTCAATGAACAACACTAAAAGGCCATGAGGATTCTTCAGTAACAATAGGGGAGTTCTTCATCATAGGTCCCACCAAATAGCTAGTAATATTTTATTTTGTCAAAACTTTGTAATATTCAAAAATGGAATATTTTTTTTGTAAAGGCATGTACAAATTGGTTAGCACATTTTCTTATAAGTCGGTCCACTTGGGAAAAGGGAAATGTATTTTATAAAATTTGTAAAAATGGATATTTGTCCTAATATTTGCATGTTTTTAACTAACATGACTAACTCGTATACCACCCTAGACTCTTATAAAAGGTAGTATTATGATATATGAAAGGTGGGGGGAGTTATAAGATCTAGAAACTACATTGTAAATTTTGAGAAATTTAATACAAGAAAGGAATGTTACAATGTTTGTCCCAATTTGTTTGTGTGAAGTGCGATCACGGTTTCTCTCTCACTTGTCTATTCTAAGTCTTAGGTTTGAATGGTTTTTTAAGAATTATAGACATGCATCTATAATATAGAGTTACTAATTTATGTAAATTATAGATCAGCTAAATGTACTTAAGTTTACTTTATTTCATTTTACTTTGCATGAGGATGTGTATGTTCTTTTATTACAATAGTAAATCTTTAAAGTAAATCTAGTTCTTACTTGTATTCTTCCATATTATCCTTAGAAACTAGCCTGGTGTGTAATGGTATTTGAGTATATGCTATTTCATGTTATACACTAGTTGAATGCATGTTCAATTGTAATTTAAACCTTTTCATAATTTTTGAGACAAAGATCAACAATCACATACCTTCTTTCCACCTATCCTTCCTTTTACTTCATTTTTAACCAAATCACTCTAGTTTTAATAAAATTGTAAATATTTATTTTAGAATAGTCTTACATTAGAGTTTGATCATAATTCACCAATACTAGCACAAATTTTGCATACCTTGAAAAGATTATTAGGGACCAAGGTGGATCCCAACCACCGATTAATATAAGTGTTGTAGCATACATGCTCTACCTCTATTTCACCAAGGACAATATAATTATCACAACCTATAGCTTATGCTTTGAACTCCCTAAGTTATAAAATGAGAAGTGTTCTTTAAATATTGAGAGTGCCTATGATACACATAGAGGCATCAGTAATAGTGACCCTAAAAAAATTTCCAAAAAAATTTAAAAACACTAGAATATTCATGAATTAATGAATATTCACCACTAAAATTTACCCTAATAAGAAATTTCCTACACCAAAAAACCATCAAGATGTGAGAATTGTCTTAGGACATGTTATATATTACTGTAGATTGATCAAAAAAATTAGTAAGATAACAACTTCATTATTTATTTTTATATCAAAATATGTTAATTTTGTATGTATTGATGCATGCCAAGAATCTTTTCAAAATCTTAAAGTCTTAATTTTACTAACACCCATGTTGAGAGGTCCATATTAGAAACTATCCTTCCATATTCATATTAAGGCATCCAACATAGAACTTGGGGTAGTACTTGAGCTAAAATATGGGTCACTAAACTATGTTATATATTTCAACATTCAAGGTAGTAGAATTGAACTACACTATCATAGATAAATAATTTCTTAGAGTAGTGTATTCTTTAAACAAATTCTTAGACTACATTATTAGTTATCCTATTATTTTCATACTAAACATTTCTATATTACATATTTAATGAAAAAACTAGCAATAATTGGTAGGATAATCTTATGGTTGTTATTACCATAGGAGTTTGAAATTAATTTTAGAGATAGGTATGATAAAGTTAACTTAGCTGCATATTTCCTATCTATATTAAAATGTTATGAAAGTATCCAATTATTAGATGACTCCTTTCATAATGAACATCTATTTTATTTTACTATTAACACTCCCTGGTTTGCATATATTGTTAACTATTTGTTTATAGGGAAGACTCCTCCACACTTCTCACCAAAGTACAAATGCAATATAGTGGATGATAACATCCCATAATCATGGATCTATATGTATCTCTTTCACACTAGGCTTGATTTAATCATGCACAAGTGTATCCATTGAGAAGATGAATTATTTGATATCCTCCAAGCATGTCATGATGAACCCTATGGGGGAAATTTATCATAAATGATGACAACCTCAAAGATCCTTACCACTAGTTACTATTGGCCTACTCTACATAGAGACACTATTTCATTTAGTCACCAATGTGACAAATTTCAATGTATGGGGAAACTCACACATTTAGATGAGATGCCTCTTCAACTGCAACTAGTTTGAGAGACCTTTGAGAGATGGTAAATTGCATTTTTCGAACCTATTTACCCATCTTATCAATGTAAGGATTACATATTTGTATGCATAAACTACCTAACCAAATGGATGGAGGCCATATCTTTGACCCATACATGGGACAAAAAGGTAGAAGAATTACTGATGAGGATACATTCACAAGATATAGAGTTATATGAGAGATAGTTTATAATAAAGAACCAAAATTAATGTTTGATTTGATTACAATACTTTTATGATAATATGAGTTTAGGCATACAAATTCTAATTCATATCATCCATAATCCAAAAGCTAATTTTAAGTCACCAACGAGGATTAGGAGAATATTTTTACTAAAATCATAGTTATACACCACCTTGATTGAGAAAAACACCTTCCTAAAGTTGTATGGACTTATAGTACCACATATGAGATAACCATGGGGTTTAGACCTTATGAATAAGTATATGGTAAGAATCTTTTTCTTAACATAGAATTTGAACTTAAAACTTTATGTATTGCCATAAAAATTGGTATGGATTTTTCTAAATCAAAAAGAGAAATAATCATGCAGCTCATCTCCCTTGATGAGTTGAAAAGATAATATCTAAAACATATATAAATTTAATTAAGAAGTAAAGGATAAAGTGGCATGATATGTTTGTTAAAACATGAAATTTTAAGCTAGATGACTAGGTATTTCTCTATCATTAAAAAATATAAAGACCATAAAGGAAACTTTAGACCTTATAGTTAGGATTTTATGAGATAGAAAAGGTGTTTAACAATGGAACGATAAAATTATGTAAAATTGATTATATTAGAATATCCATGATGGTTAATGGTCATTGCTTGAATTTTTATAATAAACCACTTTCCAAAGAAGAATTAATTCACAATATCATAATAAAATAAAGGCCTCACATGGATATGGAGCTCAATTGCATACTATATGAGTGTTATTTCCAAACTTACGATTAACTAGATGATCTCACTATATCATGGACATAACACTTTATGCCCACCTCTTTGGGATAAGGTATACACATCACCTATTGTTTTGGTCATAAAACTACCCTACTGACTAACCAAAATTGAATGAAATTGGCCCAAGTAGAAAACTAGCTTATTGGCCACTCAGGAGTAAAATTCAAAAAATAAATATAACTAGGTGGAAAATCATCTTGCTGACCACCTAGGTAAGAGATAAATAATAATAAATCAATTTGATAAAACTACCTATAGCCTCCTATGATTTATAGATCTACCTTTACTTATTTTAGGTAACATTTTATCAACCTGTAATAGTTATACCTATAACCTAATAAGTTTTTCAAGTATATATTTAGATGTTTAAAATGACTATGTGTTGACATGAAAAATATAATACAACATAATTTTCTACTAACAAGAATATTTTTATTTTGTTTTATCCTCATTCCAAACCTAGAATCTTCTTGCATCAGATTGACTCATAGGGTATGATGATTGTAGTGTTCATCGATATTTTTATAAAAGTATATGTATATGCACAAATGTTGCAGGTCCCCAAAATGAGCCTATAACTAATACCACTTATTTCCTTTTTTCAAAAATCCTCATCTCCACAACCAACATGTAGTTTTTACCCCTAATTCCTTATGTCTTGAGCACATGTATTGATTTATTATCCTTGAGGAAATTCCATAAGCTCATGTTTGTCTCAGGATATAAGATATTAGCTAATTCAAATATGGGAATTTAATTTCAATCTGAACATTCCCAAAAATAAAATCTCAAAGGTTTTGGTGAAGTATTAGATCTTTTCTTGCTCTTTCCCAAGGACAAATTCACCAAGAAATCTTCCTTGTTGAGATCTTAACTATCCTAAATCACTCCATTTCATAAAATTTAGGGCTCATTTTAGAATATGCCAAGGTAATACCTTAATCTACCTACAACATCAATATAATTGGTAAAAATGTTAGGTAAACATATTGTGCATTTAGAGTATCTATGTTTTTCTCATAATTAGTTTTCCTCATAATTAGTTTTCCTATATTTATTATTCATTTATGTGTCATGAATATTTATGATTCACCTAAGTACATGTCCTCATCCCATAATTTCCCACATTATCACACCCATCATTAATTTTTAAATATATCCCTATTATGATGATTGGACTCAAAACTGATTTCCCATCACCTTTTCCATTTACTCCACTCACATCCTATTGGTTGTGTGTACCCCAAACATCAAACATATTCCACTTTGGGACAAGTGAAAACTTAAATTTGGGGTGGGTAATTGATGCTAGTGGCACATGTCATCCTCTAGACTACAAATAAGGGATGACACATTATAATTATGGCATGATTTAACCATAAAATAGATAAACATCATTATTATGTCACTCTCAACACTCATATATTTTTTTAAATACCCTTTTGTGAAGTTTAAACACTCTTTTTGTATTCTTACTAAAATAGAAAAATTTCTAGGAATTAACTAGTACCCATTAACTAAAACATATAGTGAAAAATATAGGGGGACACATATAGAGAATGGATCCAATTGATCACACAATGCTAAGGGATAATCCAAGTGTGGTGACCATTTTTGAGAATGCAATATGGATGGTCTAAATAAAAATAATCATCGGTTATGACTTGAATATGGCTCAAGATTATTCTCAAACATTATAGGATGACAAATCTATCATCAAGGGTTTTGAGGTGGTTCTAATGGAGGAATTAATCTATGAAGTTATTATCCTTCATGGGGTAAGTACAAGGAAATACTGGAACAAAAGGGGATTATTCTTGGAGATTTTTTAAAACTAATAAATATCAAATTCTATATATTATTTGAGATGTCTACACTTAAAATTTAAAGATGATATAAGAACATGACTTGTACAATTTTAAGTTTAGATTCTAAAATACATTTTTTTTTGAAAATGGTCAAGTATTAGTAGGTAAAACATCTCAAATTAAAATATTAACTCCTATTTTTTAGAAAAATAGAGTAGATATCCAGTCGTGCACCCCCTCATTTTATGAACATCATTTAGTATTATTTGAAACCATTTGTTGGAAAGTTAGATAATATCATCTAGTTTCAACATATATTTTCTCAAAAAAATTAACGAGCATATTTTTTAATTAACTTCACAAGTAAATAGACCCTAAAAACAAAAAAAATGGATTTATATCCATGTACTCCCCACAAACTACTTCAAAAGAAATCCAATGTGAATATAATCAGGTCTAGTTTATACCATGTGATTAGTTTTCATTTGAATTAATGAAAAAACACATAAACATAAATATACATGTATAACTATGGCATATAGTGGTCTAAAAAGACATACTTACAGATCAACACAGCTGGAAACCTTAAAATAGTAAAAAAAACATCATATATTTGGAAAGAAGAGAGTGTGATTGATGTCATAATAAATTTTTAGGAAATATATAAGTAAAATTCATAGTATTTATGATGAATTTTATTATTTTGAATGAAAAACATGTATTTTATCATGTGTTTACATGTCCAGGCCTTGAACTCAAGAATCCAAGCCTTTTGCAAGCCTATAGGCATGAAATTGATTTTGTGTATATTAAAAGCATGTACGTGCTATAATGCATACATTTTTTTCTATATTTTTTGAGATATTTTAAATGTTTATATATTAATTAGATCTAAACATTTATATTATATATATATATATATATATATAAATGTTTGTATGTATGAAAACAATTAGGTAGATTATCACGCATTGATTATTTGCATAAACATTAACCCAAGTGATAGAATAGAAGAGTTTTAAAATTATATTATATAAGGTGAAACAATCCTTCAATCAATCTAAATTAAGTAAATTGAGGAGATATGGACCAATAACTAGTTTTGGAGTCACTTAGACCCAATGAGGAAGAAGGCACTACAAACGAAAAGTCTATGAGTGTTTAATTCCATAATATCTAGTGAGAAATGAGTGTTTAAGGACCCACATGTATATGTATTAAACCATAGGAGAACAATGAAGATCCATAGGAGCACAACATATAAATAAGGAAGAGATAATCAATTGATAAGGGGAATGATGGATGAATCAATGTTCCAAGATAAAACATAAAATAAACATGGGTACAAATATTAGAATAAAATATGGTAGAGAGTAAGAAAGGAAAAACACAAAAGTATGACTAGTGCTAGTGCAAAAGAATGGAAGCATTTTTAAAGTGACAAAGCAATATTTTTAGGTGAATAGATTTAAGTAAGGGTATGATATATGGGAGAACCAATGTTTGACTATAAATGAAAAAATATTAAAGGCAAATAAGTGTTGAGCCTAAGGGTGCATTTGTGTTGTAATTCAAAAATAAGAGATGCCTGAAATTAATATATAATAAAAATTAATTTTGGAAGTATTAGACATAATTTTTAAAATATGTGATTATCTTGTAATTGGATCACTCTCACGTTGATAATATTTATGAGACAAGGATTATTTATTAAGTACTACTATAAGAATAGACTATAGGATAAGAAGTGAAAATCAAAGTGGTGAATTTCATTCACCTTTTTTTTCAACATACTAATATATTTTATAATATTATTTTAACAATGTTGTATACTAAGGTTTAATGTACATAGTATATATTTGATTGAAATTAATTTTGAAAAAAAATGATAATCATGTTTGATGTGTAGTGACATTGACATACATGACATTAGATGACAAAAAAGGTACCCCATGAACTATTAAAGTTAGGATATATATGTATTTTATATGTGTTTCTATACATGTATGGATGTGTGTGTGTGTGTGTGTGTGTGTGTGTGTGTGTGTGTGTGTGTGTGTGTGTGTGTGTGTGTGTGTGTGTGTGTGTGTGTGTGTGTGTGTGTGTGTGTGTGTGTGTGTGTGTGTGTGTGTGTGTGTGTTTGTGTGTGTGTGTGTCCATTTATATGATTGTAATTTCATGAAGTAACACATAGATCAACACAAAACATAGTAAAATTTTTATAGGAGATCTTTAGTCTTCATATGTATTTAAGCATAAAATAAATGTTTATTGAATCAAATTGGATAAGACATCAAGTCATTGGCTGAGTTTTATGGACCATTAAATATTAGTGAGAAGATTACTGTAGTAGATTTTATAATGAAATTTTGTATGCATGTTATTTTTTAAATTGAGTTACCATTCTATATGAAGAAAAACTCAAGCGCTTGAATCCAAAAGTGTTCTTGAAATTTGTACAAGAATTTTACATTCCAAAAAAATAATGCTCAAATGGTATAATTTCCTACAAGATGAGGTATCTTGGGAAAATAAATATTTCATGGACTCTCAACCACCTCTCCCAATTCCTTGAGGACAAAGAATATCTAGTGGTGACTTGTAATGAACTTTATTTTCATATAATTAACCATCCTAGCTAAAATTAAAATAGTGTAAACCATCACATTAATACATCTTTAGTATCTATATAAGAACTCCCAAGATTTCTTACTTTAACATCATATTATAAATTTTTAATTGTTTAATATAGTATAATATATTTTTATATATTCATTTCATTTCATTGTGCCATAGAGTTGGGATGTCCTTGATTAAGGAGTTAAGAGGTAGTGGACATCTAGATGATGGATTTCATGATATCATATTTCGACATCTAGTTGGAGGGTATCAAAGCATTTTATTGGGATGTTTAAAGAGAGGTAAGAAACACATCTAGGTGTCAAGGAAAATGACACATTATGATATGTCCAAGTAATTCGAATAAGTGAATCTAGTTAGGATGTTTTAGCACTATAAATTATACATATTAGGATGTCTTGTTAGGAAGACCAAAGACTAAATAATATTATGTTTAGTTGGAGGGAAATAATGTTTATTTCATATATGTGCTTGTATGGGATGGTGGTTCTTCCTAAAAATCCATTATTGAAATAAAGATGTTCCAAGATGGTCAAACCCTTCTATGTGAAAATAAATCACACATGCACCACTTTTTGTTGTAGGTAACATGTTGAATTTTCAATCCATTATTATGTTTTTTGTCATGTCCATTATAATTTACATACTAATTTTTTTTTGTAGGAGTGTGGAATGGAATTTCTCCAAAAATCAGCAACATAATTTATTCCAACCATTTATCTTGAAAGACTAGATGGGTAATTTTTTTTATAAAAAAGTTGTTTAGATGGAACTTGTGACATTTGTGGTGGATTAAAAAAATTGAAAAATTATATCCATGAGGAGAGTACAATTGGAATTAGACAATAATTAGTTTGTTTTGACAAATAAAAATTTGTGACATACCAATTAAAAGATGACAAGGAATCTAAGATGTGTGAGTTTGTTACAAAACAAAAATGTTTCAGAATTTATGGTCAAATTCAGGGAGGAAATTATTTATGATTATGTAAGGCACACACATAGAGATAAAAGGTTGGATGAAAAATTTAATTTAATAAAGGACACATTCCCACTTGGTTTTATTATTTCAATAGTCAATTTTTTTGAAAATTACTCATTCAAACCATAAATGGAAATTTAGTCACAGTACTAAAACTCACTATACGTTACCATATTCATGCACATAGCATTCATGCATGCACTTAATAGTATAAATAAATATCAATAAATATTATTGGATTACCATTTATATATTATAAATGATCAATCACACTATATAGAGTATGTGCAAGGATATTTTGAAATTTTCTATGAAAAAATGATTAAGAGAAACATTAATTTCAATCAACATTATATTTGTTTAGAAAATTAGGCATCACAATTTAAGAATACATGGATGTTTTACTAGTTGATAAAAAATCATGTTAACATTGGAATAGAACATATTTTGAGTTTACTAAGGATACCATGGAAAATGGGAGCATAATAGTGCCATAACTTGTGTAAAAAGAGTCATTGCAAAAGAGGATTTGAAGTTCAAATATGGTACTAATTTGACTGATGTAGAAACCATTGTTGAATGGTGTAAGAAGAAAATGGCCTATGGTGATCTACAAAACTATAGTGTTTATAGATATTTTTCATTGATGGAAGAAGAATAATTGGTGAGATATGATAATTTTATGACCATATCATGATCAAGTGACCTTCACTCATTCCTTAGCTCAAGTGCAAGTTATTGAATGGTTCATACAAGGCACTTGACATGTTTTTATTTTGCATGCATGAATTTTTTTTTGAATGAGTGTGAGTCAAAAGAGTGGGTGGATGGATGGATATGTAGAAATATAATTTAAGAATTAAATATATGACATAATCACATGAATTTGACCATGTATATGATCTAGCGCAACTAGGTATAAGATTAATCATGATGTACTAAATTTTCATTATCTATCAACATCATTATAATAAATAAAAAAAGTGTTTTACTTTATTTTGTAAGGAATGTTTTTATAGTTATTGTAGATAAGGAAAAAAAAGAGGGAAAATATTACTACCTATGTTAGTGTGTATAAGAATAAAATAAAATGAATTCCTAAGTCATAGATGGGGAAAGCATTGACGATTACATTGGGTCTATATTAGTTAATTGAACTTGGATTTTATGATATCCTATAAAAAACCAAATTTATGATTATTTGAAGATGATGAAATACATATGAATTGATAAAATATCGAGGGAGGCCATTGAAAAAGAATCTATATAAGTTTAGTGATCCTGACAATGAAATAATTCTGGCACTATCAAGAATAGAGTAGATTCTAGTGGTTTGTTGGATTGAAATTTGAAGGTATTTTGATTTCTCAAATGTAAATGTATTTATTTTTTTATTTTTTTTCTATATTGTAAATATAAATTCTAATTTAATTACTTAGTAACATATTTTTTGTAGGTTAGTGGTGCCAAATAATCTTCCACAATCATGTGGTTAGCACTGTTAGTTAAATAATTTGATATTCTTGAAGGTAAGAGAAGCACTTATTAGTGTATTATTTGCCACAAATTCATATATTATGTTATATTTTCATGGTCTAGGGTGAAATTAGAGATCTTTGACATGCATGTGAGGGTTATTTTAGTTTTTGGAAAGACTTATGGTTTTTTTTTGCATGTTTGAAGTTGGACTTAAAACAATAATTTTCTAGTATTGGAAAATCCATTCATTATAATAAAATGGGTACTTCATCTTATTATTGGGAATAAATAAAGGCCAGTAACTTGGTTATATAAATTATTTTCCACCCTTGATGTTGTGATAATTCCATTTTTTAGCCATGAAGCACCAGAGCTTGAGGTCTTTAATTATGACTTCAACTTTGACAACATTCATTGTTAGTATTTACACATTCCAAAATAGTTGTAAAAGCATGTATATAATGGATTTAGATAATTTGATGATGGTAAAACATGTGATTTTATTATATATAAGTGTTGGAAGTGTTTAATGTGAAAGAAGACGTCCCAAAATCATAAATTTTAGTTGGAGGAAAAGAACTTGTTTCTTGACTACATAAAAGTTACATTTCAACACTAATTACTATATTGTCTACCATAGATTCACATCTTATTTTAGATCATCATGTTATAGGGTGAAACTAGATGAATTTTACGTGCACGTGATGGTTCTTTTTATTTTTTGGGTGACTTACACTTTGTTTGTATGTGCATATGAATTTATCCTAAAAAATAATAATTTTCTCATATTGGGAAGAACATTCTTGAGGCTAGAATGGGTACTCTATCTCCTGATAGGGAATTATCAAAGTCTAATATATTAATCCTATAAGTTATTATCCACATATGACATGGTATAAGTGGTATTTTTTAGTCACAAATCACTAGAAGTTTATTTTTCCAACTACAACTTCAACATTAATAATATTTGTTGTCAATGTTTCCTCATTCCATAGTAGGTGTAAAAATGTATATCTAGGTGGGTTCAAAGTTATTGTTAATGTGAAAACATGTTATATTAATGTGTGTGTGTGTGTGTGTGTGTGTGTGTGTGTGTGTGTGTGTGTGTGTGTGTGTGTGTTAAGTTTTGGATGTGAAATAGGAGGTCACAAAAGTATAAATGTTATTTGGAAGACAAAAAAATTTCTCTTCATTACATCAAAGTTATATTTAAGCACTGATTATTATACTATCTACCACAAATTCATATCTTATTTTAAATAATTTTGGTATGGGGTGGAAGTATATGTATTTTATATGAACATAAGGGTTATTTGATTTTTTACATTTGATTTGTCATTTTTATTTTATGTGTGTTTAAACTTAGCCTAAAAAACAATAATTTTCTTGTATTGAGAAGCATGTTCTTAAGGCCAAAATGTGTACTCTGTCTCCTCATGGGGAATGATTGGAGGCCAATAAATTGGTCCTATATGTTATTTAACACCCTTGACATGGTGGTAGTTTCATTTTTCAGCCATAAAGCACTAGAGGTGGAGATATTTGACTATGAATTCAACATTGACAACATTTATTGTTAGTGTTTTCGTGTTCTAGAGCAAGTGAAAAAATGTGTATCCAGGCAAATTTAGATCTTGTGTTCATGGGAAAACATGTGATTTTCCAATATAGACATGTTTTAAGTGATATATGAAATATGCATTCCTACAAGTATAAATTTTAGTTGGAAGATAAGAACTTGTCTATTGACTTTATAAAAGTTACATTTTAACATTGATTACTATACCATCTACCATATATTTGTGTCTTATGTTTCATTACCATGGTCTAGGGTAGAATTATAGGGATTAAACATGCATGTGATGTTTCTTTTAATTCATTTATGTGACTTAATAATTTCATTTTATGCATGTCTAAAGTTGGTCTAAAAAACAACAATTTTATCATATTGTGAAGCACATTCTTGAGGCCAGAATGGGTACTCCATGTATACATATAATATTTTTAAGTTTTATTGATTACTAACACATTGTATCTTGTAGGAACCTATCAAGTCTCAAACTCTCTGAGTTCATGCCTTAATGGGAGCACCGAGAAAGGGGTGGGCATACCATTAGCTCTTCGTAAGATTGTCATTATTTTTTCCACTTGCCATATACACTCTAGCCTCTTAAAACCATTCAACCCAAGATTATTTTTATTATTTATACATATTCCTATCATTTTATATGTTTTATCCTTCATTTATTACCTTAGAACCCTTTTAACCAGTTGATTATGTAAGTCAACTAGGTTGACCTAGTAAAGTTTAGGAACTTTTTCTCTCTTTTGGTTTGTTGGCCTCTTAGCCAACCTAGCACAAACCTAGAGAGTTAGACCCACAAATGTGCTAGGTCAAGTGGGTTGACCTAGCATATCCAATGTTCTCAAAATATTTTAGGGTAAGATACTACTATATATACAAGTTCATTTACCACCCTTTCATAAGAGTGAATAATTAATCAAATAAGTGTGAATGAACATATGCCTATTGATGATTCTACTTGGGGAATAAAGCTTTAAGGTTCAATACTTTCTTTAGAGCTCTAATCTTGTCTTCTAGATAAGTCCTTTAGATGGTTGGATAGGTTGTGTATCCTAGAGATATTTTATCTTAGTTATCCTTACATACCATGACAATGTCTTACAAAACACCTTGGCCAAGGAGAAGATTGAGTTTCGATGGGTTCATCTTCAAAGGTAAGTATTCCAAACTTTATTCATTCTTTCTAAGAGTAGATTGATAGTGCATTTGTATTCTTCTCTTCCATGTATTAAGATTTCATATACATTAACGTGAGTATATGTCTTGTATACATGTTTAGTTTAGTTATTTATTTATTTTGTTTCTAACCCCCACTTTATGCCACAAGATTTGCTGCACACTAGATTAGATTTACTTTTATTGTTATTATATTAGTGAAATATTAAATCATAAGATTATTTTGGGGTTGTTATGCCATTATGTTGGACTATAGGATTTGGAACCCTATCTCACATAGTGTGTTGTGATAAGTGATCCCTTAATCAGGTCTAGCAGATCCTCACAATGGTCATGATCTCACTTAAAAATTGTATGCTCCCTAATCAAAAGTGTAGGTGTGCTCTATGCCATCCAATCTAGTATTGATTTATCGACATGATGAATTTTTGATTGCATACATTCTGGTGAACGTGATGTGAATCTAAACTTTATAAGATTTATTTCACTTATTTCATTTTTATTCAAAATTATTTTCATCATATCTTTACTCTATTAGACGAAACTTATCAACCCAATTATTTACCTTTATGCATAGGTTTATAGGAACATGTAACTGGCTCAACCAACACAACCCAGTATAGGTTTTTAAAACTTACAAAATTTTGTTCAAATAACTAAATCAATAAACTCAATCCAGTGAAATTTTTTAAAGTTTCCAAACTTCTTTTTTAGCCTACTAGGTCGACTAGGTTGACCTAGTATATTTTTAGCAGTTTTTAAGCAAGTTCTTGTATAACTTGATCAACTAGATTGACCTAGTTTATATGTTTTTTTCATTTTTATCAAAAGTCTCAGATCACCAATCTTCTCCTTTTCATTTCTAAACTATTTAGGTTAGTTTTTATTCCTTTATATCTTTCTTTTTTTGTACTTTCCTTTCACAATTTGTAGTCTTCAAAACTACCTTTTTACAGTCAACTAGGTTGACTCTGTGGACCTAGTTTTGTATTCTATGTTTTCTAAAGTGACTAGGTTGACCTAACTGACCTAGTTCATTTTTAGATTTATCTTCCATAGTATAGTTTCGACCCTATCGACCTTATTCTATATGGTTGTCTATATAGTTTCTCAACTATACCTTGTTTCAAAGTTGGAATTTGCCATATATGTTAATCACATATTTATCTTCAATTGTTTGCATGTTTGGAATCATTCACATAGTCTAATTAGGGGATTTTAAATTAATCACTTAGTTTCATTATTTATATTTTATGCACAAAAAAACAAACCACATAAACAATAATAAGAATTTACACATTTGACTACCTAAGCCAACCTACTTTAATTTCATCACCAAGGGGAAGTTGATTTCATGCTCTAATTAAGTATAAAGCATGGTTAATGTTGTATTTTGGCTCAGGACCAATTATCTTTATTGTTTTGGTGTGTGAAGCAAGGGGCTAGGCCCCAATACTAAACATGTATCATTTCCATTACAATCCCTTTCATCCTAAACTTACTTGAAAATATCCATAGATCGTTATCTATTACCTTATATCCAATCTCACTTTACATTTAAAATCATTATTAATAATCTAATCAACATTCTAGGTTAACCAAGTAACTAGCTTTACTTTCAATTTTTTTTCTTTCTCTTTGATCAATTATGTGGGCAAAATCTTGCATTAGCCAGTGTTAGTGCAAGATTTTCCTTTATGTGCATCAATTGAATTGGATAACGTAAATTTAATTGACTATTTATTTCCCTTTCAGTACTTACTTCTTTCTTGTATTACTTGAAATTATCTTGCTTTAATTCATAGCTTGTTATCATCTTTTTTTCTTCCCTATCTATTATGCTAGGTCGACCCTATATCTTTTCCATCAACTGTACATTGTACTAGGTCAACCTGGTCGACCTAGTACTATTTACAACATCTTTACCTCTTTATACCAGTCACTATTCACTAAACTAGGTAAATCCTATGGACCCTATATAATTTTACATTCCTTGATTTTGTACTAAGTCGGCTATGTCAACCTAGTACTATTTTTAGTCACTTTATGATTCTTTTCTTTCTCATCTTGAATATTTTCCTTTCATCATGGACTTTATATTTGGTGACAACACTAAATTTCAGTCAATAGACATGATGGAATTCACCAATCCTAATAGGGTCTCCCATAGACAAAGTAGGTCTCTTTTTGTGAATGCTAATAATGTTCATATTGCAACCCACATAATGGACTATGGGACTGCTCCTAATACCACTTTATATAAAAAACGTCCTCCTTTATTATAGGATTAGCTTGATTTAGAGTATACTCCTAAAATGATTTTCTTTGTCATAGAATTCCCTCAACATAGAGGGAAGGATCCTTCCACCATCTATAACCTCATGATTAGCTGTCAAGTTGAAGAACCTCATTCCCCTACTCTCACTTTCTCAACTATATTTGGGGGTACCAATTTATTTGCTTCTTAACTTTTTCCTTCAATATTTACTACTTCTTATGGCATGACATATTCTTCTTTAAATTCTTCCACCTCTATGCCTAGTATCTCAACTAATATGATAGGTTGTACATCTAGTGAGCCTCTCATAAGATCCATTGTTCTTAATCCTTCTAGTAGTTCATCATTTGATACGCAAAGAACTCATGATTTTAGTGCTTCTTCATCTCTACCATTTACTAGTCCATATTTTATTTCATAAGAAAAGTTTACCTCTAGTTCCTCAAATTATCATAGCTATTCTGAAGCTTATATCAACACTAATAGTGGTACCCAAGCCAATAACATAAACACAAACACCAATACTACTTCTAATAAAACTAATAAAACTCATCAACTATTGTTGTAAACTCTTAATCAAATAAACACATTCCAAGATCATAATATGAATCAAATGATGCAAATGCAAAACCACCTTCTTAATCTTCAATCCAATCCTCAACCAATGACTTGGGGCACACATAACCAGAGTGTTTATCCTCCCCCTCTAAATATTCTCAAGGTAATCTCATTCCTCAACTTCCATTAGTCACCAAAGTCATCAAGCATTTAAAAAATGAACCTCTAACCACCCAAATTTCTAACATTAACATGGGAGGTATAACACCTACAATTTATTATAATAAATCAACCAATCCTACTCTTCACCTCAAGACATTTGGAAATATTTACAAGGATTGGGACAAGTTAAATACCTTTTCCACTACCAAACTCTTATCCAAAAACCTCATGGGTGATGCCTTGGATTTGTATAATCAATTTCAAACAAACTCTATCACTCGTTTGGAAGACTTAGTAAATGATTTAGTGTAATAATTTCAAACTAGTGATCTTTTAGAGAACACTTTGGCCCATTTCATCAATTACAAACAAAATGAAAATGAAACTACCCAAGACTTTGTTGAGAGATGGAATACTTTATCAAATAAATGTGAACATAACATGGGGAATGATAATATATTTCATCTTTTTAAAAATGCTTTATTTCTTAAATTAAAATATTGAGTCTATAACCTTTTTACACATACCTTGGAGGAAGCTATCGATCAAGCCAAAAGACAAGATTTATTCATGCATCAATTTGAGCCATCCCAACCTTCTGTGAGCCCTCACCTATTAGTAAAAAAATAAAAACTATAATATTACCAATGATGGTTTTACTGATTCATATGAAACCATTCACAATGTTCAATCTATAGTTCCTACCCCTTCTTCAGAACTCATTCCTTCTCAACAATACACTAATCCTCATTTTGTAACAAAAAACATTAATGTTCATAATCCTTTATCCTTGAATGAGTTACTTAAACATCTACCCAATCCTCTTCCTCAAGATCTTGACCCTAATCGACCTATGAAATCATGGTATGATCCGAATAAGTTTTGTTACTTTCATGCTAGTTGGGGTCACCCTCATGATATTTGTAGATGGATTTGTAATTTATCCATGGAATTTCTTCTTGGCATAGATTTTTATCATGATTCCATTTTTTGTAAGTGTCAACAAGCCTATGAGATTGCTTTCAAATATTATAAATCACATGATAAAACTCAATCCTTAAATCAAGTAAACGCTCATTTAGCTATCTATAAAGGCCCCTTGCCTAATTATCAACCAATACAAGAAGGTCAAGACAAGCCAACCTTTTCCACTAATAATGTATAAAGTCTCATTGAACCAAAATCTAAAGAGAATGTGGTTATCATGACCAATATGTGAAGAGTGGTGCCTTTCATTGATTTACAACTTATATACACTCCTTCCCATAAGACATATCATGTTATCCAAGATTATTATCCAACTCATTTAAATGAGTTGGGGCAAGAAGATATTATTTATTTTGATGATCTAATTTATGATTCTCCCTTGGACGATGCATCTCATACTATTTCTACTTCTCTCCCATCATCTTCTAATACTATTAACAATCTAATTTCTACTAACACTTCTTTCAAACTTCAAGATCAATCTAAACCAACTTCTTCATCATCACTAAATGATTTACAACCTTCTCATTCTTATCAACATAGATTTCAATTATCTTTAGATATACATTTGAAAAGTCTTCTTAATCATTATGCGCTTATATCTAATAATATCCTTATGGGTTATGATGAGTGGGATCCAATTGTAAAACTTACTAATCTTCCATCCCAAATGCCTTTTCTTAAACTCATGAGGACGTCTCCACATCATAAAAAATACCTCATGCAACTCTTATTTGAGATGAATATCCCTCACCCTTCTCTAGTAATATGGGAGGTTACTTTATCTAGATCTGAGGATAGTATATTACAACAATGTGAAGAGATGTCCATTAACATTGATGAAACTATAGACACTTCTCTTTATTTATGATTTCTTATTGCATCTATGATTCTAGATGAGATTCTAATTTGTGTAGATGATCCTCCATTATTTATTAGCATCTAAATTTGTGATATCCAAGTTAAGTGAGCCTTGATCGATGAGGGTTCTATTACCTTTGTCAGTTCCCTTGATTTCATTAAGACTCTTGGATATTTTGAATGTAATCTCAAGTCTACATGTAGCACATGACAAGGATATGATAGAAGAAAAATTACTCCCTTAAGGTGTGTGTGGTTTCCCATTATCATCCCACCTATCACCATTCATGTGAAGGTGATGATATTAAATTTTCCCCTTTTGTACAAAATATTGTTTGGTAGGCCATGGACTCATCGTATATGATCCATCACATCTTCCACTTGCCAATGCATTAAATTCCCTCACAATGGAGCCATTTATAGGATTAAAGGAGACACAAACCCTTAGAATTTTAAAAATTCTAAGATCATGGTGTCTTCAAGATTCCTACTCTTGAACCTTTGCCTAGTGTTCCATTATGTGAGTCACAACATATCAACTTTATTATCAACTTAACCAGAGGTTACAATGGACATCCTGAGCTCATTGGTAACATTCCTCCCAACCTTTTAGACTTTGATGATGATGAGCCTAATGAGATTAACTTAAAGATCAAAACTTTTTATCTCTCACCTCATCTCATCTTATAACTTCCTACTTCCTTGCAACTTAATCATCACAAGCCTCCTTATGATGAAAACACTGTAGTCTTACCCAAGGCTAGGAAATCTATTCACCAAGCTTCCTCTAATGACAAGGTAATCTGACCTGTGTCATCAATCTTCATATTGTAGATTATGATGATGGATATTCTTTAGATGATCCTATTTTAGGTGGGACTTGTCCAGGCCTATGATGCTGAGATATTTCATTATCACTCTTCTTTACTTGAGTCTTTTCATGTATCTCATCATTCTCTTTCATTTATAGTTTCTAATTCTTTCATTTTTCCTCTTTATCATAGGGTAGAGATGGCATTGATACCTTCAATTTTTGAGGAACCACATAGGACCATGCTCTTGGATTGTGTTATGACCAAACCTTATCACTTTACCACAACTAGGGTAATCTTCCTTAGACCTTCTATAAATCTCATCCCTCCTTTAGTAGGGTTAGCTATAGTTAAGCCTATTACTTTTTTCATTCTAGTTCAACTTGTTTCTTATCCTACTATTATTGAGGCTCTTCCTACTTCTCATCCTAGTGCTCTTTCTATTGAGCCTAGTTCCACTACTTCCCCATCATCACCCTACATTAATGATGGTTTACTTCTACTACCTGATATGGATCATTTACCCACCAAATGGGATGATGAGTGCTCTTTAGCTTTTTCCATTCCTATTTCACCTCCTTTTGTGAGTGCTCCTTAAACCACTCATAAGTGTATCTATTACTTCCATGAGATGATTAATCACTCTTCTATCCATTGTCAGAAGTCAAAATAATATATTGATACCTTGCATTCTTATTCCCTATAATCAGACAAAGTCATACCTCCACCATAGGTACTTCCTAAATATTTACCTAAGTATGGTGAGGTATATTGTCTATGGCACATATGTGGCATGCATCACATAAATTATTACCACATTCTTCAAAAAAATCTTAAAGATCATCTTATATCCATCTTTGAAGCTTCTACCATTCCTCAAATAGGTTATTACCATAAGAAGGCTCCTCTTTATTCTCCCATGGATCCACCTCTAATGGTTCCATCACCTCTTGTAGTCCCTTCACCACCTTCTATGCTTCCACCTATGATTCCTTCATATGTTGACCTTCCCTTACCTATGGATCCATCTCCACTTGTGATTCCTTCTTCTCCTATAGATCATGTTTCCACACATTCTCTTGACCATCCTTTACCTAACTTCCCTTCTCAGCATGATCCTTTAAGCATTCCTAATTTCTCAATTGAAGAGATAAGAAAATAAGTATTTGTCTAATATTCAATAAAGATTGATGAGACCTTAGCAGTATCTTGATTACATCTTTATAGAGACTTATCTGATGTATTGGATAATTTATGTGGATAGATTTACCAATATTTATGATTGCATGTATGGTGATTTCTAATTTATCTATGGATTAGATGTGTGCTCCAATATTATTTAAATATTGATTATATCATTTGACATTGTGCAAAATTATTTATTATCCTATATCATGTTTCTTCTTCTTGTTGTACTATAATTAGCCCATATTATCATTTTACAGTTCATAGATATTTGTCTTTTCCTTATCATTTCCTTCTTTTCCTTTAGAGTTTTTCTCAAAACTCTTCCCTTGTATCTTCATGATTATTTGAGTTCTTATCTTTATTTTTCATAGATATCATGGTGACTTGGTTATACTTACCCTCTCCATTCATTGCCATGTGATCAGCTCACAAGCAATCTTTCTCATTACTATTTCCTTTCATTGGTCATCTTTTTGATATCCTTTTTCCATTATTTTTTCCACAAACTAAGAATATACATAGTTGAGACTTGAGATCACATATTTAGTTCATTATCAAGCCTAAGTATTCTAGTCAATATTTTGTCTTGGAATACTTAGTTTCCTTTAACCTTAACCTACAACTCATTTCTGTGTATCGCTATCTCTCTCATGATTGGTCATTCCAAATTTTTATGGAGGAGGAATCTTAAAAATACTTCAAAATAAAGTTAAAATTCAAATCATTTAAACAAAAGGCAATGATATCAAAAGGAAGAAATATTGAATATTCTTAAAACTATAATAACACTAAAAGATGTGATTCAAAACACATATCCTTCTTCTAGTCAAAGATCAAACTCCATAGTTTGCCTCATGGTATAGCCAAGGTACTTTGGAGTGTGGTAGGCAACTATATTAGAAGAGGAGAATAAAAAAATATTTTAGTGTTACCTACTTTCTCATGCAAGTGCCCAATATTTGTAATAGACTAACAACTCTCTAAGGGGTCTTGAGGAGTGGGGAACACGTTTTGGGAAGGTAGGTCCATTTTAGATTTTATTTGTACCAATATACCATAATGAGTTGATATTAGTAGCAACATATTTTCATACAAATCTTTATGTCTATAATAAGTGGGTTTCTTTTGTACATAGACAACCACTAGTTAGTTAGTGTCTTTTCATGTCCTTAGTATGCCTCTTGCCTCCTAAGGTATTATCATAAGATGCCTAAGTGTTGCTTCTTACACTCCCTTTTTCATTCCATTTCCTTCATATTTCCTCTTGGGAAATATTGTTTTACTTACTAATCATTCTCCATGGGATTTCATTTGTGAGTTACTTTGTAAGATCATGGATAAGACCTAACATCCCTCACAAATTACCATCTTTCCCATCATATTACCCATATCCTTGATTTACCATTCCTTTTCCTTTTACTTGTCAATCTTGATTTGGTACCCCTTAGGTTTTTATTTTATGACTTACAGTGTAAGATCGTTGATAGGACCTAACCCTCCTCATAAAATTTTCTAATATCAAGTCACCATCCAAAACTACATGTGTCAAATATGAGATAAGATTCAATTGATTATGAGGTTACAGTTCATTAACATGCTTCCCATATTGATATTTAGTATGTTTTATGCTTTCTTCATTTTTCTTTCACCTTTTATCTTCTTATTGTTTGAGTGCATGTAAGATTACAACCATTTCTTGAATTTCTCATACTTTCTAGCTTGAATTAGATGATAAATTTAAGACCAAGTTTTTTGCAAATTTTGTATTTATATTGTACTTACCATCATGATATATTATAATTGATTAAATTAATTTTGATTTGTTTTTATTATCATTTGTGCCCTTTACCATACCTTCCATTTTATTAAATTGTTTGTCATACTTCCCAATGTGATATTTAGTATGTTTTTAATTTTTTTAATTTTGTAAAAAAATCTTTTACATTAGTTTAAAAACAAATCCCCTTTTACCATCTCATTTGCCATTTTATTGGATTTTTATACATAGTCATTTTTTATTATTACACATTTCCCAACTTGAATTAGTGTGTAGTGCATTTTTGATTGATTATATTTTTCCAAGTCCTTTTTTGCTTGTTTCTTTTTAACCATGCATGTATAATCCATAATTATAGAAAAAAAACCACACCACATATATTTCCTATAACATATACAACAAATCTAAAAACATGTTCTAGACATAAATATATCTTAAATCATTCAAAAACATAACCATAATAAAGATAATATACATAACCAACACCAATAAGCCAAAATGATACATCACACACACACACACACACACACACACACACACACACACACACACACACACACACACACACACACACACACACACACACACACACACACACACACACACACCATGAGTTTGATACAACATATAAAACCATATACAAAGCCTCAGCATTAGGTTTGGGCTCCATCATATCTATCTCGTAGCCTAACCACACTTCTTATTGAGGCCTCAATCTAACTCATATAAATGGTATGTTGTAATGAGGTAGTCTAAGATCTCAATCCCTCTACCTATCCCTATAGGCATGCTATTTGCACCTATGTCTGCACCAACTCAACTTGGGTCACTATATGTGCCTACGTCAACTGAGTTTGCATCATTGTATATGAATGTGTCACTATCTCTAAATTCATATATCTCTCATTTGATAAGGCTTACCAGACCTATCTCTTGCCTACACCCATCTTTTTTGATGGTTTCACCCTCTCTCTTTACACCTGTATCTACCTCGCTACCTCACTAGCTAATCTAAACCATCTTGCCTAAGCTAGGGAAAATGGTACACTCATATCCTCTAGTGTCATGGGGTCATATGGATGAAAATTCTAGTCTAAGATGTCATGGAGTGCTCCCCTCACTAGGGACCCCCATCTCTCCTCCTCATCCTCAAGTATGCCTATAAAATCACACTAGATGGATATTAGATCATTGTCATATCTCATAATACTTATCTATATCTCTCTACTAAAAAATAAAAACTTAAGAACTAATTCAACCATCATCATACCTATCTATGTCTTGAATCCTATTATATCATCATCTACATGATCACCTAACATAGTCTCCCCATCTATGTGGCCTCTTAGTACCTCCTCAGTTAGCTTCCTTCTCAGCTCAAACTTGACTATCTTGGCTCATGTCTATCTCAGCATCCATCTAATTGGTCTCTCTATCATCTCCTCTAACTCATTTATGAGATCATCTAAGATGTCTATAGTCTCCACTCTCTCCTATCTCTTTTACCTCCATGTCCTTGGTGGCCACTACTCATCTCACTATGGTGCTAATAGTGGTACCTCTAGTATATCTACCTCCTCCACCTCCTCCTCTACCACTCATCATGCCTGACTAGTCCATGGTCACCCCTAACATGGATTTATTTTTGGCCTCACTATTAGTGTTTTGAGTCTACTCTTCCCTCATGAATCCCTCACATGTTAAGCCCAATGGTCAAGCATTAGTATTAGTGTCACTAGATGAGGTAGGCCCATCTGACATAACACCCATGCCATCATATATGGCTCTATCCACCATGTATAGTGTCCAATAACCTCTTTCCTCTCTATTACTAGTGTAACTATGTGCCATCTCACCCATGTAGCTATTAGAGGCCCATAAAAATGCCACACAATGTCTGCATGTATCACTAACTATAGTATTGACACATAGGGCATGGCTTCTGCTACATGGTCTTCTCTCTATCTCCACACTTGAGGTAACCCATCATCAACTACATGGGGTAACCCAATTAGTTGATACATGGGGAATCTCTCATATATCCATGTTGTCAATAGTATGATTAATCCCATAGTCTTTTACCATCTAACCAACATCTTGAATATATCATGTATGAGTTGGACCCAGATGATATAGCCTAGATTATATAGTAATCCCTCCTCTAGCATCATCTTATTCAAGGCTACCATGAATAGTGGTACCTTATCATCTAACTTATGAGAAAGCACTCACTATGTCACAAGGCCTATCACCACCTTATAGATGTGTAGAATCTATGATATATACACATCATCCATACTAACTCAACATCCTCTTAATATCATCTCTTATCTTGTAGCCCAAATGGCTAAGGCTCTCCTCTCCTCTAAGCTATCTAGTATCCCAATGGTCACCAGTGCTCCTGTTATGGGTTGCTCGAGGATGGCATGGACATCCTCTAGTGTGATACTCACCTCTATCACATTCCCATCCACCTCCCTCTAAATGTGTTAGTCAAATATTTCTAACATCCCAAGAACATTACTAATAGGTCATCAATATAAGGGATCTTGCACATCTCAGATATACCTCTTAGACCCATGGCTACTTGTCTAACTTGATCTCCATTTGTCAATTTATCTAACAAATCCAACAACTAAGACATGTTCACTAACCTCTAAAATCTCAGCCATCTCTATAACCAAGAAACAACAAAGGATGTATTAGTTCTTCCATGTCATGTATAATCATAATACATTCTTTACTCATCATTTTTATAATTTTAATTAAAAATAAGCCTAATTGTTTTTACCTTATATATTTTATCCTACTTATAGATTACTTGGTACATCCTGCCCTCCTTTGGTCATTTCAGGCCATTCCCTCTTTTAGCTTTTTGCACACTTTCTATGCTTATTATGGTTCCTTAGTCAACCTAGTTTGACCAAAATTTCCCTATTTTTTTCATAGTTAACTTCAAATTCTAAGTCAACCCTCTTATCTTCTCCTCCCTAGTATTGAGTTTTCATTATAACCCATACATATTAGTTTCTCACTCCATTCTAGATTTTTAGCTTGTTAATTATATTAGGTCAACCCATACCTGCTAGGTCAACCATATGGATTCTACCCTATTTCATCCTACTAGGTTGGCCTAGTGCATTTTGTGTATTGAGCCAGTACATTTTTCCTAACATGTGCATTTTGCTCACTTTCTTCCTAAACCCTTCCAACCCATTTCTTGTCTTCCTATTTGATACCCTTAGAATCTATTTTTTCTTAATTTTGACATATATAATTCTTAAAATCAAATTTTATAAAAAATTCACTTAATTCAATACAAATTTCAAAAACTAGTTTGAGATCCATAGTTGCATACCTGTAGTGCACCTATTGCCACCTTTGAGTGTCCTCCTCATATATCATGCCATTCCCTTACCATCATAGCCTTGTTTGGTCTTAGAGATCTCTTTTCTCTTTTTCACAATTTAAAATGTAAAATGAATTCTCTTTTTCCCTATTTAACAACACTTTTTAGCAACTCAATTCTTTCATTTATTTTTAGGTAGATTCCTTGTTTTACCTCTATCTTTGTTTCCACTCATCCATTTTACAAATTTTAAAATGTATTAGAATAATGATGGTGTAGAGATTATTTTCTACTATCATATGTCTATCTTCCAAAAAAATTATTTTTGGCTATTTTTTGCACTTACTTCTACAGGTTTGCCTAATGTACTCTACATTAGACACCTTCATTTCTTATAGTCTACTTATTTATCTACAACACTAAGGTAAGTTAAAGGTATGCATTTTTTAATACAATTATTTCATTTATATAATTTTTTTATTACTACACCATACTTAGCATCAATGTTGTGTGTTATCATGTTTTCTTCCAAAGCACCATCTTATGTTGTACTTAAGTGACATGTTATGAGCTTTGGCTAGGGTATATATATACACATAATATTTTTAAATTTTATTGATTATTTACACTTCATATCTTTTAGGAATTTATTGAGTCTCAATCTCTCTAAGTTTATGCCTTAAGGGGTAGAACAAGAAAGGGGTGGATAAACCATCATTTCTTCGTAAGATTGTCATTCTTTTTGCCACTTTCCATCTACACTCTAGCCTCCTAAAACTATGGAACCCAAGATTATTCTTCTTATATCTACCTATTCATATCAATTAATATGTTTTATCCTTCATTTCTTGACCTATCATCCTTTTGACCTATCGGTTGTGCTAGGTTGACTAGGTTGACTTAGCATAGTTTGGGGACTTTTCATCTCTTTTGGTTTGTTGCCATCTTTGCTGATCTAACATAGACCTAGAGAGTTAGACCCAAAAACATGCTAGGTCAACTTGTTCGACCTATCATAATCAATGTTCCCAAAATATTTTAGGGTGAGATACTATTATATATACAAAGTCATTTACCACCATTTCATAGGAGCAAAGAATTAAGGAAAGAAGTGTGAATGAACATCTACTTATTGAGAATTCTAGTTGGGGAAAAAGGCTTTAGGGTTCAATACTTTCTTTGGATCTCCATTATCATATTAAGGATAAGTATTTTGGATGCATGGATAGGGTAAATAGCCTATAGATGATTTATCTTAGTTATCCTTACATATCATGACAATCTCTTGTGAAACACTTTGGCCAAGGGGGAGATTGAGGCTTGGTGGGTTATCTTCAAAGGCTAGTATTCCTAACTTTATTACTTCTTTGTAAGAGTAGATAGATAGTGCATTTGTATCCTTCTCTTCCATGTATTAGGATTATGTATGCATTGATGTTAGAATATGTCTTCTATACATGTTTAGTTTAGTTATTTATTTATTTTGTTTCTAACCCCCACTTTGTGCCACAAGATTTGATGCACACTAGATTAGATTTACTTTTCTTGTTATTAGACTAGTGAAATATTAAATCATATGACTCTTTTAGGGTTTTTATGTAATTGTGTTATACTATAGGTGTAAAAACCCTATCTCACATGATGTGTTGTGATAAGTGACCCCCTAATCAAGTCTAGAATATCCTCACATTGGTCATGCTCATTCTTGAAAATTGTGTGCTCCCTAATCAAAACTGTAGGTGTGCTCTATCCCATCTGATATATGATTGATTTATGGACATGATGCATTTTTTATTGAATACACTCTGTCTCCTAATGAGGCATGATTAGAGGCTAGTAACTTGGTCTTAGATGTTATACACCACTGCTGACATAGTGGTTGTGTTATTTTTCATCCACAAAGTATTAGAGGTAAATATCTCCAACCTTAGCTTCAAATTTGACAACATTTTTTTATCAGTGTTTTTTTGTTCTAGAGTAGTGTAAAATTGAGTGTTTGGGAGGATTTGGTGATCGTTGTTATGGGAAAACATGCTATTTTACTATACATATGTTTTAGAAGTGATGGAACAATAACTTGAATTCTTGAATATGGAAATGTCATTTGAAAGATAATAACTTGTCTCTTGAGTGCATAAAAGTTAAATTTCAACACTAATTTCCATACCATCTACAATAATTTCATCTCTTATGTTCAATCATTGTGATCTAGGTGAAAGTAGAGGCATTTTTCATGCACATGATGGTTATTTGGTTCTTTTAGATGAATTACTATTTCATTTTTATGTGTGAATGAAGTTAGCTTATAAAACAACAATTTTATCATATTGAAAAGCATGTGCTTAAGGTTGGAATGGGTATTCCATCTCATGATGGGGTTTGATAATTGGCCAAAAACTTGGTCTTATATGTTATTCACCACCCCTGACATTGTGACAATGGCATTTTATAGCCACAAAGCAAAATATTTATAAATATACAACTATGGATTCAACTTTGAAAACATTTGAAGAAACACACAAATTAAGCTTGTGTACTTCAAGCGGAGTAACAATAGCTGAAATTATAAAAGGCTGGATATTCAAAATGACACTATGTTATAGTACCATCAAAACATTCTTATTAATCTACTCCACCTCATTATTATTTATTTTTAATGGGTTATGTCAAAATAGACTCCAACTTATCCAAATACAAGGGAGAAATGTATACCACTAAAATTAATAATAGCATTTTATTTTGGTAGAAAAATTATTATGTCATGATTATTATTTTTTTTGCTTGAGGGAGTGTAGTAATGATTTTTAATTTAAGAATAATTTAATCAATAATTTTATTTTAAGAGACAACCTTTATGTATTTTTTATTATAAATATTATCACAAATGTTGAGTTAAAGGTGTTGATGTGATAGGTCTTCCTTGGACAAATGAAAATATACTATATACTACCTTGTGTAATAAATATGTTGATTCTTGTATGATATTCTATGACATGGTGTGTGTGTGTACATGTACATATAAATACATACATAAATACATACATACATACATACATACATACATACATACATACATACATATATATATATCTATATATATCTATATATATCTATATATATCTATATATATGTATATATATGTATATATATCTATATATATATATGTATATATATATATATATGTATATGTATATATATATGTATATGTATATGTATGTATATATATATATATATGTGTGTGTGTGTATATATATATGTGTATATATATATATATGTATGTATATATATATATATATGTATATATATATATATATATATATATGTATATATATATATATGTATGTATATGTATATGTATATGTATATGTATATGTATATGTATGTATGTATGTATATGTATATGTATACACACACACCATGTCATAGAATATCATACAAGAATATTAGTATTATTTTGGTACTATATCATTTTAAAGTAAACATGAAGCTCAAAAAATCTAAACTCTATCAATAAATAACTAGTCACACGCATCCAGCTAACTCATGCCCTCAACATGCCCTATCATTAAAAAAATAAAGAACTAAACATTCCTTTAACATGAGTTGAATTTATCATTCCCTCAACATCCTACTAACTCACATATAACTACTACATTTTAATATTTACCATCCCTTCATGAAAATTTCTTTCATGTTTTTCTTCAAGATAACATAGAGGTGAATGTGTTCGTGCATATATTTTTCTTATGAAAGTATACAATTTTTAAAATATCATAAGATCAAATCTAAGGTAATAACTTGGATAAATTTAAAGAACATATTTAGTTAAAAGTCTTCAAGAAGCTATTGAAACCAAGTTTTAGACTAGTAAATATGTGTGCTATGCAAAATTGTGTATGTCAAAACAAGAATTTAGTAAATAGGACAAAGTATTTTAGGAAAATTAATATTTACACAGTCCATTTAGATTATGGTGAACATTTATGGATACAATTGTGTAGTAATTTTGGGATCCCAAAATGCTTACACAGTTGTATCCATAAATGTTCACCATAATCTAAATGGACTATGGAAATATTATTGTTCCTATCATACTTTGTCCTATCCAAAAATGCTTTTTGGTTGTATCCAAAAAATTTTACTATAAATTATGATATCTCAACCAACAAGTAATTTTTTTATCACCAAACACGTTTCACAGTACCCTCTAAATATGATCATCAAGGTATCATTTTTAGATTGTACTAGATTATTTAATGGAGTCATAGAAATATCATAAAATAGTACAACACCAAATCACAATTGAACAATATGGTAAGTTTCTCAAGATATGGAGGATATTTAATGAAATACTAATTTAAATTACTATAATGAAAAAATACAAAAACATAATAGATTAAGGGTTTCGAATTCAAGTAGATGTTATTTTTCATCCTCAAATTTTATGAAAATAGAAGTAGGTTTTGTTATCTCTAGGTATGTCCATGTTGAATAATTTAGTGATTTATATTTGTATATATTAGTAACTATTAAGAATATAACAAAATATTGATATGGTAAAATCAATCATGCAGTTATATGCATATTTACCAAACAACTATAGGAAGTTTAGACAAAGCATTCCATATCCTATTACATTAAAAAAATTTAAAATAGAGAGAGATAAATGTTTTTTTTTGTTCCTACTTATTTTTCTACATGATAAAAAAATTCCCTTGTTATCTTTGATTACAACTCATTAATATAAGGCTACTGAGTGTGTGCACTAATCACTCACATTGAACACTCTATACTCTATCATGAAATAACCATTTTGTGTCTATTAAGATCAAATAATCTATACTCCTTGACACTAACTTGTGTGTTCCAAGATCAAACATATGATTGAAAATTAAAATTAATATGACATTATCCATATAAAATTAATAAATAAATAGGACCTTTGTGTATAAATATAAGATCACTAAGGTGCATAAATTATAAAAAAATGTTTACGAGAGCATGTAAGGGAGATGTAGATAGAACTTTTTAACTATATAGCTAACTAAAGTATAAGCATGAGAAATATGGAAATATTATATATAATATATGCACATTAAAGAGTTTAGATATCCAATATTCAACCATAAATCATAATGTACAAGATATTCACGTCTACCATTGATGCTAAAATAGTGTGAGAATTCCCATGGTATGCAAAATGCATAAATCATGTGGTAACAAAAAAAGCCTATAAAGTCCATCATGTATGGAAGGATGGTGTATTTGGTTAATTTAATAACCAAATGAAATTATACAAAAATTTCACACTTAAACACATTTAAATGAGAACTAGGACAATAATGACACAAACCATAGTCTATCTATTAATATATTGGTGAGTTTAGAATAGTTGATCTCCAAGAATAGTGCACAAACTATACCATCAATTTTAATAGGACAAATTTAGTTGAATTATGTTTTGATGACAGTGATTTATTCAACATTGTATAAGACAATTTTTTTTAAAAAAATTTATGCATAAAGATGATCACTACAAAATGTGACGCAACATTAAATTATGTTCACATTTTGTATGCTTTTATGGCTTTTATATAACTCTAAATAGATAATACATTCATGTTAGTTATAGCACCAAGTATAGATTAAAATTATTAAAACAAATCTATATTTACTATTCAAAATTAAAAGTTAAAATACCTAAATGATTTTATACATAGATGAAATTACATAAATAATGCCTAAGTCAGTACCCATATGTATCGATGGAGGAGTATCCATTGTGGTCATCAAATCAACCAAAAAAATATGGTTATCAGTTCATAATATCAATATAAATTAATACATTTAAGTGAAGTATAATATTAATGACAGATTACCTATGTATATATATAATATAGATGAGTAATAAAAATATATGCAATAGTACATGGCCCACAATCTGGGACCATCTCCTCCTAAAACATAAAAATTTAAAAATATATTATTGAATTTCTATGTAAATTAATTATTACATTTTAAATAAAAACACATGAAATTTAACATGTCAAATATATAAGATACCTTCATAGTTATATTCAAGGTCTCCAAACCAAATGTATGCACTAATAAATTATTAGTCATAACCATAGAATTTGTCCCCTCAAAGGCACCACCACCCTCAACTAAAGGTCCAGTGCATATAACACCACATCTACAATGATGTGGCCAGGCATCGGTGATATTTAGACATCACCATTTTCAACCTCTCTATAATCAGTGTTGGAAATCTAAATAAGGGTGTTAGTAAGTGCATTAAGAATATGAAAAGTGTAAATCTTAGTAACCTCCTTCACTATATTTTGTGTTATATTTAGATAACATGCATTTTTGATAGGGACTCTTATAGGTTGATTAAGCACATGACATGTACCTAGTCTATCTTATGGAGAGATTTTTCATTAGCCCTGAAACTCTATGTATTTAAAATAATTGGGAATTTCAATGAGGATAAAATCATAATAGAGTTTCCTCAAAAATACAATCAAAAAGTGTGGTTGTTACAAGGGACATAATCAAATACCATCCACAATCAGTCTAAAAAATTATCCCTTATCAAATCATGGTGGCACTATGGATTGCGAACCATTATCCTAATATTGGAGGTGGTGCATTGGCTGATGAGTTAATGAATAATGAACATTTTTTTCTTTTATGATTTCCTTATCTTTCATAGTGCACACAAATAATTTTTATCATAGTAAGACATACATCTCTCTATAAGATGTTGATCTATTAACTTTTCCCATTATTGAGTTAACTTGGCCTAGTAATGAATATGAGGTATCTTTCAAAGAAGTATAATGGGAATTTATTGAATATGGGTCCCTCATTCTCCTAATTATCTCTTTAATTTGTAATTTATTTTTGAATATATGCATGGCCAAATCCTCTTGACTACTTGGGGGTCTTATGGAATTATAGGATGGATATGAGGGTTAGGAGGGTTATAAGGGTTTTTGTTTTACACTTTAATGGGTTGCACAAATAGAAAAATAAGTTGAAATAAACATAATGTAAATACAAAATAATTAGTAAATTTTGTGTTAAATTGTAGGAGTTTAGTTTACTTACCTCTCCTTCACTATATTATTTTCAATTTTTTTAATTTATTGATGCAAACAGAAGTGAGCAAGTTTGTGGTGCTTGATTTATCTCCTTTTGGTAATGGTATATAAAAATATGAATGTAATTTTCATTATGGAGGAGAATTGAGGGATTATATTAGAAATGAAACAAATTTGTATATATATTTTATAATGTATTAATAATGTGGAGAATAGAGGAATAAAATTAGAAATGAAATAAGTTTGTCTTTTTTTAATTAAATATATAATAATGAATACTAGTTTCTTAAGTATAAATAATATGTATGCATTATAATTCATATGCTCTAGGATCAAGAATCACCAATCCTAGATAACACAATGTATACATTATATATCAATAACACATACATGTTTCTAGCCAATTCATGAAAATGTCCATGAATTAGGCCACTGGTTACATGCACTTACCCCATGCAATAGGAGAGAGGTAGATAGAATGTCATGTAGCTTTTGATACCAAAGTTAGATCTAGTAGACAAGGTGAGATGTTTGAATATGAAGCACAAGGTACACCTAGATTATCATTTCCTCCCCCTTTGCACTAGGTATTTATATTTATAACTATGTATTTCACTTGTGAAGGTAGATTATCCTTATTATATACCCCTCATCTTAACCTCTTAATTCATCTTATAAATGTCATTACTATAAATTTTCCTAATTATTTCCTAATTTTTTTAATAATAATGGCCAAAGAGTACCAAAAAGGGAAACCTATAGCCCTAGCCTATCATTTTCTAATAACCATGATACTTAAGAGGGTTTTAGCCAACAACACACCAAACATCCCATGGGAATATTTTTCCAATTCCCCATTTGCCATAATAAATTTTTTCTCAGCTTAATATACCTAAAATTTACATAACCATATCTTCATCTTGTCTTTCCAAGAGACAAAATACCTCAAAATGCTCCTTCAATAGACCTAAAATACATTATCATAAACTAAGAATAAGAAGGGTAAGGATAGGTCAATCGTCTATTCTCAAAAGAAGAGAATTCTAAAGAGGAAGGCATGAGGGTTAGTTAATATAAATGAAGGTAAGCCACTAGTGAATAAGAGACTAGTGAAAGCTCAAAACCCATGGAAAAAATAGAGGAAGAACCTTCAATTGAGTAGGAAATTCAAGAAAAAGAAAGATAAGAGTCTGTAGTAGAGTAGGAAGAGAAAGAACAAACCTATTGTCCTCGTAATTTAAAATTTAGTTACAATGAAATAATCAAGATTTCATATGAGTAAATACAATCCCTAAATTAAATAATTTATGAATTATAATAAAGTAGCAATGGGTTGGATACATTGACATACATAGCATAGGAAGAATAAAGAAGCAATGAGGAAATAATGCCTACAAAATTAAATATACCACCACCTCCAATAATTAAAATTGAAGATCCTGTAAAATTTTTGCCTAAAGATACTATAATAAATGCACCTAAAGTTCCTACAATAGTTATTCTTGATGATCCTACAACTTCTAGTATCATAGAGTAAACTACAACTTTTATTGCCTAGTTAGGTATTTACAAGGGACCTGATAAGTCACATATAACTTGCATAACTATACGAGGAAATCAGGACATTGTTTATGCACTCAAATTAATATGTTTGATACTTATAATGTAAAATAGAAAAAATATCCTGATAATTGATAAAAGAGAATAATTCCCAAAAGGAACAATTATATGAATAATATAAAGAATTGAGTAAGAAAGAAAGAGTTATTTCTAATTTTTAAGCCTTAATTCCTAGGTTCTATGTGTTGCATTTGAAAATTTTATAGTGTATACACCCTTCTAGAGCATGACTTATACATTTGAGAATAATGCATTCAATTTTAGTGAGGAAAATTGATCTATGGAGATATGGACTCTATAAGGTTTTCAATTTCTTTTTGTAATGACTATCTCAGTGGCACTATAGAGTATAAATATTTGATGTGTGATTTTTATCAACATGGATTTGTAGTAAATCTATATAATTAATGTAATCCCAATGTAATAGTGGGTGATATACATATGATAGCCTATTGTTCATACCTAAAAAAATAATTGAGGAGAGGGAAGGAAATTATAGCCTACTCTATAGTAGAGGAGTCTACTGCCTTAAACCTTAGGATAGCATTTATGTTCCCTACTCAAATCATTAAATAATGAGATAGACTAATTCAACACCTTGAACTAGACACAATAGTTTAGTTATCTAGGAAGGAATCCATCAATCATTTCATTTATATTTATAATATAAATTTAAAATATTCTATTGATTCTAGTAGATCAAGATGGGAAGAGTTAAATCTTCACTTGAAACAAAGGGATCCATACTTTATCTATAATTTCAAAGCTTCAAATAATAGATTTATCAAACTTATATTTTTTTTGAATTTATATATGGATATATGGATTGGGTTGAAGTTAAGAATGCCTACATTATGGTTTCCTACTCCCAAATGTATTGGAATAGAACCAATGAGTCAATAGTAAGAGAATAGAAAATACTAGTTTCTAAAGTAGAATAGAGGTTATCTTTGTTAATAGATAATAAAAGATGAAACCCCCTATGATTTTAGAAATGTTTGGGCCTACTTCATCTCTTCTTATTATTTTGGACCTTATTGATCTATTTTTTTCATACATACAAAACCTTAAGTTGGGGGGTGTAATGAGACTTAAAAATGGCCTCATAAGAATATAATTATTCTCATAAAATTCCCCTTTTATCATATTTCTTGTTTCAAAGACTCATAATATACAAATATGCACATATAATTTATATTATATGCGCGCGTGTGTGTGTGTGTGTGTGTGTGACAACTAATCATAAGTTTAATATACTATTTTAGAGTTTCCTAATGTAGTTTAATGATTTTAAGATGGTTTACAAATTTTATGGTTAAGGAAGAATATAAACATTTTTATTTTCCATCATTATCACCCAAATCCACTCTGGTAGATGCACATATATCCATTAACTAGTTATACATTAGATACATAGAACACCCACATCTATTCAAAACTACCCACAATAACTATTTGGCAATACCCATAGAAATTAGGCAAGACCACCCATATCCATGGCCATAGGTGAACATTTTATAAAATGTCATAAACTCACCAATTATAATCTTCAAACCATTTTTACATCTCATCCAAAAATATAAGGGATCATGTAACGTGAGAAGAAGTATTTATAACCATACAAGAACTTTATTTGAGCATGTAGTTATTCTTATAATTATGAATCTATTCAATTTCGACAATTTTACATATTTCTTGGACTTTTATGATTTTTAAGGCATTGTAATATGTTATATTTACACTCTATTATGATTTTTTAGTTAATAAACACCTTCCTCCCATACAAAAGGAGAAGTGTTTAAGTTAGTAACTAGTAGAGTAAGGTAGAAAACAAGGGAGAATTTATTTAAGATAGAGCTAATGTAATCTTTTATAACTCTATTGTAGCAATCAATTTGTTGCTACAAATTTAGTTAATGAAACTTAGGTGATTTTAGATAAAGTAATTTTAATCAATGATGGGATCTCAATACAATTCCAATTGAGGATGACACACTTGTAAGGAGTTGCTAAGATTATCCCATCTGTTAACTAGTCCTTCCTATTTGTGTGAAGAATTTTAATTTTTATATTTTACATGTGTATTTGTTAAAGGTTGATTTAATATGAATAAAATTGTTATTATTTATGTGTGATTATAATAATCATATAACTACTTTCAATTTAGTGTGAGAATTGTTATAATCCAAATTAACTAATCAATTCTAGTATTTTACATTTTAACAATTGTCATTTATTTCACGTAAGTGTGATTTCTTTGTTATTCTTTACATTATCTAAATTTTGTTTCCATATATGTAACAAATATTATCTTATATTTTTGAAGAGTATAGTGTCACAAATATAGTTTTGATACCTTTCCAAAGTATATGTCCCCTAGTTGACAAATTAATGAAGAAACATTGTCAATAAACAAAGTGGTTACCTCTCTGAAGTACATCTGTCAAGTTGTACGCACCACAATGTCAGGCTTCATTGGTAATTTGATTTATCTCATTAGTCATAGAACCATCACAAAGCATATTATTTAGGATTCCTTGGAAACAACTTAGTCAATAATCTATTATTGGTTTTGTATCCCAAATATGTTATGTGGAAGGATCAAAGGTATTGTTCAAGATCAATTTTACCATCATATAATAGGATATTATGAGATACAAAACCTATAGGTAAGGGATAATATGAAATATCAATGGATAATTTATTATGGAGAAAATTATGCAAATTAATTGAATTAACATCTCTAAAAGTACCTTTCTCTAACTACAACACCTTAGCCTACATAGATAAAATAATTTTCTTGATGGAACATGAAGTATGAAAGGTTCATGATGTAATATACATATTAATTATAGGATTTTAATAAGTTACCTACGTAAAAATGTGCATAAAAATTAATTTGACTCATTATATTTACCATACACCATGGGTGGACATCACATATGTATTGATAGGTGTACATGTAAGGATAATATTAATAGTAGTAGTTTGGACACTTGTGATTGGACTAATAAATCAAAAGGAGTTGATTATAGCATAGAAAGGATAATATTTTTCCCATATGTAGTAGCTTGATCCAATTTTTTATGTTAATTTTGTGTTATTTATAATATTCCATCATGTAATTTTGGGTCTATGTCAATAATTTGAGACAATAATATTTCATCCATGTCATAAAAAATTAATAGATAAATATTTTTTATAATGGATTTGACTAGCATCTAATTGATATTTTTTAGATTCAATATTTGTAATAATTCCATTAAAGATATGTGTATTCATAATCTAAGATGACCTACAAATATCAACTTTCCCTCAAAGGTCTAGGACTTGAATAAGGTCATTAAAATAGAGCCTGAATCTACTTGGATGATTGAGTAAGGACTAATGATATCTATATATCTAGTAGATGGTAACCTAAAAATAAAATTTTAAGAGGAAATAGTTCCAAATCCTAAGCCTATAACATAGCGATATAGATCTCACTATACCTCAACAAGGGTAAATTATTGTAACTATGATTGTAAAGATGAAAGTAAAGTAAATTATTGTAAAGGGGTAAAAATAAAGTGTTAGAGCATTGGATATTATCTCTAGTTTTATCAAATGCATATATTTTATAAGAAAAAGGAAACTATTACATAGGCAATGTCATAAGGGAAAACAAGCAAGAGAATATTTCACACAACTAGAGAAATCATTAAACACACTCGGATATCCTGAATAGCTCACAAAGAGATGTAAAAATATGATATTAATGTGTAACTCTTCCATGAATGATCGTAACGGCCTAAAATATGCATGTAACTCCTAACTCTTTAATGACCAATCAAATAGTAACATCCACTAGCCAATGAAGAGGAAAAATAGTAACTTCGTATATATAAGTACACCTAAGCAAGTTAACTCAAGTGGAGCAATAATCCATGTGTTTATAAATAATCCAAATAAAAAAGTAAAAAGAAAATAAATACCTACACTAAAACCCCCATGTAACCATCAATTAGATGTGTATAATAAATGGGTCTTGGCAACAAATCCTGATGAGGTACCCATCTACAAAGCAACTCTCATAAAGTAGAGAAAAGGAGAAAACCCATAGGAAAAAAAGAAGAGAGGGATAAAAATCCCACTAGAAGATACAACTATCTATATCCACCCTATATCCTATAAAGGAGCTCTCTAGAGTGACTATGGATCATTAGTAGATGTAATGAAGATATAATTACCTTATAATAGTGAATATGTTTGTAAAGTGACTAATGGATCTAAAACCAAGGTCTGGTTCCTATACAATGAATTTTACTCCTCATGCAAGGTAGATGGGCTAATTTTTCCATGAAATGATGGATTATCTAAAGTAGAGGCAAGGAAATAATGTGGAATGCCCTGTAACTAAGTAGAATATTTACCAATGTCTAATGAGACTTGAATCAAAGTACCTACTCCCCATAAAGTCTAAATTGGACTAGAAGTAGCTAAAACAATAAATTAATCCTTAATATCTAGAAGGTGATAAGAACATAGTGGGGGTGTGTCCCCATCACTACAATAATCATTTGTGGTCAATGAAGAGTCCTCAATATCAGATATAAGGTCAAGTTCATAAACTTAATCAAGTATAGGTGAGTCTAATGAAGAATAATTTAATAGAGAGTCAAGAAGAAGGTGTGAGAAGGAGTATAGTCTAGTTTGATGATAAACCAATCCACTACCAATATAGCATCACTATGCAACTCTCTGACATACATTGAATTTGGAGTGAACTCAACTCACATGCCAGGACCAAGGTGAGTAATATGGTAAAATGATAGGAGATTAGTTGAAAGTGAGGGAATATTAAGAACATTATTGAATGTTCCTCTACTCACTTTAACAGACCCTCTCCCAAAAACTTGTTAGAACTGTCATCACCCACACAAATGGTGGACATGTCACATGGTCCCATGGAAGTGAACTCAATTTATAAAGAGGCCATGTGATGTGATTATCAAGATTCAATGAGCCATGTATGAGTTAGAGTTACATCTATAACTAAGTCCCTACCTTTCATTTTCTTCTCACCTTTTTTTTTTACCTTTTCTTTACCATTGTCATTTACCTTAGAGGATGGTGGGGTTGATAAATATGGTTTGGTAGACTCATGAACACCTTTATTGTTCTTATCAAGAAATCTTGTTATGTGGTCAATTTACTTCTTCAGAGATTTATTTTTATCATTCTTTCCTATGTAATACCCACATTTGATCCTCTCTTTCTTAGGCTTAACAGTAGAATAGGAGGTCTCATTGGTTGATTTGGTGTTTTTTTGGCTCTCATGATCCTTATTGTTCTATTTATTCTCTTTTTAATCCTTTTCGATGTCATGTCATGTAAATAAAGAATTTGGTTTAGTGGAATTTAGTGCACCCACCTAGATTAGTTTATTTTGTTCCTAATTAAAGTCAATAACAAACTCATCAAATGAGGGCATAGTCCATGAAGTGTTGTCTTGGTTGCATGGAAGCTGGAGATGAAAATAAAATAGTTAGGATAGAGTTTTACAAGGATGAAAAGAATGAGATGTGAATCATTTTTTATTAATTACACATTATTTTAGTTTCAATATCTATGTTTTTAAATTGATGAATTAGTCCTAAAGTGTGTAATAAATAATAGGGATAAAACTAATTGGTTCATTTTCTAGTTCATGACCTCTCATTTAATCTAATTTCCCAAAATGTTTTCCTAGGGTATCCCATACATAGGTCTTTTGGATAATTAAATGTGAATTCATATATATGGTGATACATAAAGGCATATAAAACATAAATCTTCACCAAACTTGTCAAACCATTTTTTCCTATTTGTAGTTGGTTTAGTTTGCAAACCCATAGTTATCAGGTAGAGATTGTTGTTTCATGAAGTGAATGACATGGAAGCCTTCCATTAATGATAGTTTAAGGGTGTATGTTAACTAAATTAGGATCCATTCTAGATAATGTGAGTTTTTGGTAGTAAATTAAATAAATGCAAAAATAAGGAAACATAATAATTTAAACACACCCCTTGAAATTAAGTTTGACCTTTCCAAATTTTGGCACTTTATATTTTAGTGCATTTTAAAATGAAAATAGGTCAAATGTGTGGTAAATTAAAAAATATGAACTTTTACAAAATATGATGCTCAATTTCAAGCTATCAATCAGAAGTAATTAGACAATCATTTTCACCAAGGTGGACCTATGGCAAGAGTGGACCTATTCAATAAAAACTTGTACTAAAACTTTAAAAATTTCCCTATGGAAAGAGTGGACCTAGCCTTACAACAACTCATTAGAATTATAATTTAACCATTGACCTCTCCAAAGTAATACAAATTACTAACCAGTTACCCTACCACCCACAAGTGCATATATAATGCAAACATTCATTTTTAGGCTAATTTTGAAAAGCTAAAAAAATTTAGCCACTAAGGGTGGGAGGAATTGACCTAGAGACTTATCCAAAACCATATTACATTTTATACCAATAAACCTATGCACTCATGTGTTCCTAAATGAAATAAAATCAATAAATCAAACTATTAAAAAATAAAACAACATTGATATATATTATTTTAGGACACAACATGGTAAACCAGGTATTACTTAGCATATTAGATAAAGAATTAGGAAAAGAGAGGCACTAACATGAAGAGATATGCATGTTTTTACTTCACCAATAGAGGGAAATCATTACCAAAGGAGATGAATTCAACTAAGCATAAGAATTCACCAATTTAGTTCTATTGCCATTTGAGATTGTGGGGTTGAAGCTTAGCTTTCAAATAATGATGCTTAGTAGAGGTATCAAATTATCATATGCTATGTATATAATCACCTCCAATACTGATGTACAGGTCTATAGATTTGAAGGAAAAACTAGGGCACAATCATAGAAGATAAAAATTACAAAGATATAATCTACAACATAGAATAGGGTGATGCTTCTCTAAGAGCTTGACCGAACATAGATTATGTTGATATTTGGCAAGCAAAACATCCAAACTATGGTCCAGAGGAGAGAACATGATCTGAATGGAAAGCTACATGTTACTAGGTGTTGAGGTTAACATACCTCTATTCCTAAAAAATGGGGACCCTTGTGTTAAATTGTGCAAATTTTATACCCTAAAATTGAAAATTCATCTAATAAAAGTATCATTAACATGTTTTAACATCATATTTATTTGAATATCATCCACACCTAATTTTTTTGGCATATTTGCTCATAATTCTAATTTAATCTTTCCTAAATTTGTTAACATCTAACCTTGATGTTTCAAGTTGTAGGTTTAATGGAGTCCATTTGTAATGAGAAATGGCTAGGTTTTATGATTGAATAATGAAATTATATTTTACTAACCTTTGGTCTATTGAAAATCAAGTTGTATTCATGTTTGATCACTTTAAAACCCTAACTCCAAGACCCTAGTTCATGCCCTTTGAATTGAATTCAAATTTGGTAGGAACATTTTTTGTAAGAACACTTTAAATTAACTTAGTTTATATTTTATCCTAAGGTCATAGTCATGTTTATTAACACAATTAAGACCTTATTATAAAATATTTATCCTAAGTTATTCATGTCACAGTCCCACTTTATTATATTTTATCTTAACATGATCTAACTAAATGCAGGGTCCCTTTTATTATACCATAGACTTAGTTCTATATTTAGCTTAAGGTTTAGTCATGTTTATTAACACAACAAAACCCTAAGTCTAAAATTTATATGTTTGGTGTCTTTATTTTCCTAAGCCCCCTTGGTTTCTTTCTTTCCACATGGTCTAACTAACCATTAGGGCCTTTTGTTATGTTTTTAAAATTAGCTTAAAGGCCTTGTCCTAAGACTATATGCTATGTCATTGATTATCCACAAGGTACCTTTTATTATATCTCAAAACTTAACGTAAAATGGTTTTTTCTTAAGTCTTGCTTGTGTTTATTAACACTAAATAAAAATATATTCCAAAACATTAAGCTAAGTCTTCTATTTTCCTAGATCATTGACTTAAATGCCATTTTTATTTTCAAGATCAATGATCTACATTTAATCAGATGATCAAGATCCAAAGGTGCAAGGTTGAAGACACAACTACATCACTAAGCTAAAGTTTGAGCATCTTCTAGAGATCAACAACATGCATTTACTTAGACAAAGATGATCTAATGGCACGTATCAAGTCAAAACTTTAATGGATACCTAAAACAAGTGAGAAGTTGAAAATTGTCATACTTACAACCAAAGAACACTTAGTAGCTAATGACATTCAACATTGCAGATCAAGATCTAATGGTCTATGCTTGTGCAAACAAAGATGATTAGATGATGCACAATGAACATTAAGAAGTCAAGATGAATGTGGACATGACATGCAGCATAACATTAGGTCACTAAATTAAATCTTGAACATCTTTTGAATATCAATGGTTCACAGATAAGCATATATATTCATATCAATTGCCCGAGTAGGAGGTATAATTATGTAGGAGTATATAATAGATAACATTTGATTATAAAATTGAGATCAATGGTGCATAACAAATGTTGAATGTCAAGGTGACTGTAGAAGTGATAAGTGTCATAACCATGGGGAATGTAATGAGAAGCCAATGGAGTTCAAGTTCTCAAATCAATATCAACAGTCCACATTGATCCATGTAAAGATGATCTAATGGTACAAAGTCAAGTGGGGAATTTTTAAAAGGTAAAAATCATTTTTCAAATATGAATGAGAAAAATTCAAAAAAACCTACCACATTGTTGCCACTGTGATGCCACATAGGAGCCACATCAATATAATGTGCCAAGTGGAAGAGAACACAATCCCAAGAAATACAAAGGTCTAAATAGGTGATCAAAATTGGGATATAAGTGATAAATCTCATGCGAATTTAGACAAATATCACCATTATAAAACTTTAATAACCTTCAAAAACCCTAGTTTGGCCATGTATTTTCCATAATCAAGATAAACTAGTTATGGTCATCTGTGTAGGGGCAATTTGATCCAAAATTGAACTATGGACCACTAGTGGGTAATTTGAGCAAATCCACAACCATGCTAGCTTTAAATGGTGTTTTAATGAAATATATAGAGATTTACCTGACTTCATATATAGAGGATAAAATTTTAAAAGATACACAATTTGATGCCATAAGAGATAGCAATTTGTTGAGCTCATTTTGATCTATTGAGAACTAAAAGCCCATTTCAAATAGGAGAACCAAGGTCAAGGGAAAATAGAGGTTGAAGAAAAGAGTAGGTAAATCCAAAAACATCAAAAGGCATTGATAAGGGTAGATAAAGACCACAAGAGCTTAGTAAGTAAAATAAGGGAGCCCTTCATGAAACCAATTATTGAATTTGTGTTAATTGAGCAATAACATCAAAGAACAATGAAGATCCTACATTAGTATCATGGGACTTCAGCATCACAAGGGTCCCAAATATTAGTAAATTAAGAATATTCTTCCTATAACTAAACATTGTACATTATGAAAGTGGAATATTGTGTTTGTAAAGGCATGTGTTGGTTGTAAAACACATTGCCTATAGATCATTCCATTGGGGAGAGTCTAGTGTATTCAAGAACATTTATGGAAAGGATAGTTGTCCCAACACTTGTACTTTTATAATTGGATAAGACTAACCAACATGCTTCTTGACATCCTATAAAAGGAGCATTGTAAATTGTAAAAAAAGGAGAAAGTTCTTAGAGCTAAAATCTAATTATAACTTTTGAGCAATTAATATAAGCAAGGAATTATGCAAATTTTGTCCAACTTTACTTGTGTCTTTTATTATTTTGGCTTCTCTCTCACTTGTTTATTCTAATTTCTAGATTTAAGTGGTTCTTGTGAGTTCTTAGTGTGTACATTTGTATGCATAGTTGTTAACTTGTGTTAATGCTAGGTTAATTAAAAGACCTTAGTTTCATTTCATTTTTTTACTCTTCTTACATTTGAGCTAAAATTATTTTCTTGTAGGGGTAAATATTTAAATTGAACTTGGTTCTTATTTACATTATTTCATACCATTCTTAGATGTTTACCTAATGTGTGACAAGATTTGAGATTATTCTAATTCATGCCATACATTAGTTAAATGCATGCCTAGAGGTTATTTGAAATTTTTCATAGTGTGAGGGATGAAGATCAACAACATCTCTTCTCTTCCCTACCTTTCCATTTTCTCCCTTTTTAACCAAATCCCTCTACCTTATTTTTCATTGTAAATATCAATCTTATATAAGTTTTTAGATTATTTATTGATCATAATTCACCATTCTTAAAATATCATACTTCATATTCTACATAGACTAAATATCAGGACATGGTGGCTCTCAACCACCAAATATTATAAATATTGTAAAATAGTCCACTTGTTTTGACTCTATTTCACCAATAGATAATAGGATTATCACAACCTGCAACTCATGCTTTGAATTTTTAGAATTATAAAATGAGAATTATTTTTGAACACTCTAAGCACCTGTGATACATATTCGAGCATCAACATGAGGAGCTTCATTAGTGTTAGAAAGAGGGTCTATTATATCTTTGTAGATTTAAAGTATTTTTGCTCATTTTTGCGAGTTGTGTTCAAATATTGGTGTAAGCTTTGACTAACTATGTCATTATTTTCTCAATTATATAAGGTACATTGATCATTATGGTCTTAGACCCATCTTTGTGATTCCTTTAGACAAATATAAATATTGTTTCAAGGAACATGATTAATTATGGTAAAGATAGATTAATCTTTGTCAATTCAACATGTTTAAGGTTAGTAATAGTTGTTTTGATCAAACATTGATAGATCTTTTACTAATTTGACTTTATTTTAACTTAAATTAGTAAAGATCAATCATACTTATGCATTTGGATACATCTTTAAGCTAGCCTAATTAAAATATTGGTGTCCTTTGTCATCCTCCATATAAATCTTTACAATATTTGCTTAATGTGCAAGTCTGATCATTGTTACCTACAAAGATAAGGTTGGCACATCGTATATCAAATAGGATTCAAATATCACAAGCTAAAATTACCTAGAATCAAGATAAGGTCATATTTAGAGACTAGAGAACCTCTATTTTAATTAGAAGTTCATAAGAAGGTTAGGCGAGACAAATGTAAGCACAGACATTCAAAGTCTTTGCCAACTTCACCAATTCAGGGTGATCGTGTGTTTGATTCCTATCAAGGTATGGATTTGATAGGTGGTTCTTCAATCAATATGCTAGGTGTGTTACATGACCTTCCTCGTAATCCTAAGAAGTATTTTCCAAAATTTAGTCCTAGTGTCATTATACTATTGAAGAACACATTAAGAGTTTCAAAGATACATTTAGATTGTTGAATGTGACTAATGAAGATGTATCATGTAGACTATTTCCTTTAATTTTAAAGATGTTGTATATGAATGGTTTTTAAACCTTCCTAAAAACTACATTACTAGTTGGGATGATTTTAACAATGTTTTCATTGATCAATTTGGTAAAATCATTAGTCCATGTGTTCCATACCCATAATTCACCATAATGAAAAGGGATTCAAATGAGCCCATAAGAGCCTTAAATGCTAGTTTATATAAAATTTTCATTAGGACCATAGCTCCTTATAGAATCAATGAGGATTTAGCCATGGAAATATATAAGGATACCCTAGATGTTATGACTTTTGCATTTATAAAGAGAGTTGTTGGGCCCATGAACACATCAGCTTTAGCTTATGTCAAGGTTGTGATCATTAATGACCAAATATAACCCCAAGGAAAATTGGCATAATTCATCCCTAATTTCAATCCACATTTACCCATTATAAATGTTATTCTCAATGCTAACCAAAATATGTTTACCCTTAACCAACTTCTAGTCTTGAACCAACTACCTCTGAGGCATGCACATCTTACTCAAGATCTAGGATTCTTGAACAATATTCCTAGTGGATATAATCCACAAGATCAAAAATATTTAATGCCTATATCCAATGTTAATACTCAAGTTAATAATTATTAGGCCCTAAGAAATGGGAGTGACTCTATCCTCAAGATGGTTCAAAAGCTTATCACTAAATTCCTTCAGTTGAAAAAGTAGGTAAGCAATATTGGGGAGATCTCTATTAGGAATTTATCTTTTCAAAGGTTAAATAGACTCACTAATATGTTTTAGAACAATAGTTACCAAAATAATAATAATAATGATCCATTTTCTAGCAATAATATGCTTGATATAAATCTTACTGATGTTGCTTTACCTAACTATTGTAGGGTTCATTGCACTTCTAAGCATGGGAAAATAGACTATGTTGAAAATTTTAATGCTTTTTAAGCATTCAAAAAAGAATTAGATACTTTTAAATTTGGCCCTAATAAGGATTATAATGTAGGTACATCATGATCTTCAATGTAATCTAGATCATCTGATTCAACTTTCATGGTAGAGACATTTGAGTTCCCTTTCCAACAGGATAATAAGCATGAATATATTCCTGAAGAGATTCATGATTTTAAACAATTTCTAAAGAAAACTTATTCTCTAAGAAACTAGGAGGATAAGCAACCATTGACCACTTTAACTCCTCCAAATAACTCTGAGATTCCTCTTGATACTACCTCAGACAAAAATCTAGAGCCTCCTAAGGGAAGTACTTATAAAACCAATGTTGATACATCTAATTATTCTAATAATACTAGGTATAACATAGTAGAGGACATGAAAAATATCAAAGATAACATTATCTTGCATGAGTTGACACAAATCACTAAATAGAGGGATCTGCTATTAGAATCTTTGTCTAAGAAGCTAGGTAAGTCTCAAAAGTTTGCACATGCTAATGTTGTAATACACAAAAGTAAGGAAAATGTTCTTCTTGTCTTACTTATAGTTAGGATCTTTGGTAAGAACCTTCATAATTATTTGTTAGACTTTGGTACATCTGTAAATATTATGCCTAAGGGTATTTATGAACAATTAAGCTTGACTCCCATCAAATCTGATAGAGCTTCAACTCAATTAATAATTCAAGAGTCAAAATAATTGGTGAGTTTTTAAATGTTCACTTGCATATTACATCAAATCCAAGGATCCAATAGTTCATTGATATCCAAGTGGTAGACACCCCTGATGCCTATGGTATGATATTGAGTAGAGAATGAATTAAGATCTTGAATGGTTACATGTCAATATATTATTTACATATGTGGTTACCTTGGAAGGGAGTTCCTAACCAAATCAAGATATAAATAGATCCTAAAATGAAGCATATGATCACTAAGTATAATACAATCAACTAGAGGGTCAACATGGTTAACTCATATCTTGGTGTCTACACTCTTAACACCACAAAGGTATGCAACTCTAAAATTTCTCATGCTTTTCCTAAATTGTGGAAACTTTATTTTGATGGTGCTAGGTGAAAATCAGGTTATGGAGTAAGAGTGGTATTAATCAATCCCATTGGGAAAGAATACAATGCCTCTTACAAAATTTAGTTCCCATACACTAATAATATAGCTGAGTATGAAGCACTTATTCTTGGATTACAATTTTCAATCAAACATGAAGCCAGGAAATTATTAGTTTTTGGTGACTCTGAACTAGTAGTTAACTAGGTCAAGAGTAAATATCAATACAAGTTATCTTATCTCAATAAGTATAAATTTAGAGTGTAGGACTTAATTGAATGTTTTGGAGCTTTCAATATTGTGTCAATACCTAGAGAAGAAAATAAAGATGGTGATGAGCTTTCTTTAGTTGCATCCAACCTTATGTCTAATCAAAGTTTCAAGTTACAAAGTCTTAAAATTGAGTTATTCTCATTTCCCTCAATGCTAAATAATGTCAACCACTTGTAGGTATTTAGTAATGACCATCAAATCATAGACTTCATGATTAATTCAAGAGTGTGTCACATTATTGATGAAGCCATTCTTCTTGATAATTACAAAATTAAAGGTAAAATCCATGATAGGGCTATTCAGTTGAATGACAATAAGATCCCCAAAGGCATGATACACTAAGAGAAATTAATTGATTATGATATACTAGCTGAGGTGGTCAAGATTCTCAAAGTAAGTGGGAAGGATTCTAATGTAATTGATCTTGGATTTCAAGGGCAACCTCAGTTGGTTAATATTGGTACAACCTATAAAAGCATTGAGTCCAAAAGAGCCAAATAAATGTTGAACAAATAGAAAGATATCATAGCATGGTCCTATGATGACCTAAATATCTTTGATCCAAAGGTCATAACACATACCATACCTTTAAAGGAAAACTACAAACCTTTCAAACAAAATTAGAGGCAAGTCAATCCTATCTTAGAACTACTAATATACAAAGAAGTCAATAAGATTTTAGATGATAGGATTGTGTTTCCCATTAGGAACTCCACTTGGGTAGTTAATTTAGTACTAGTTAGGAATTAAAATGTTGAAATTTGACTATGCAATGATTTTAAAAATATGAATATGGAATTTGAGAAAGATAATTAACCCCTACCTTCTCTTAACCAAGTAATCCAAATTGTTTTTGGTTCTGCCATGATGTCTTTTCTTGATGGATTTTAAGGTATAACCAACTGTTGATGAATTAATAAGATAAGATGAAGACTACTTTCACAACCACATGGGCACACTTGCCTACAAGAGAATACCGTTTGGATTGATAAGTGTAAGAGCCACTTTTCAAAGGGCTATGGATTAGGATTTCTACGGTCTTGTAGGTAAATGCATTATCATATACATGGATGATCTAACTATCTTTTCTAAAAATAGGGAGGATCATTTATGCACATACAATAGGTATTTGAAATATGTAGGAGGTATGGGATTTATCTCAACACGATGAAAAGTATTTTTTATGTTACTGAAGGAAAAAATTTAGGACATGTTATCACTAAGGAGGAATCTCTATAGACCCTGATAGAGTAAACACAATATCTAATATAGATCCCCTTAATAATAGGAAGGAATTGAAGTCATTATTTGGTAAAATAAACTTTGTAATAAAGTTTATTTATAGTTTTGTATAAATAGTGAGACCCTTGAATGACATGTTAAAAAAGAGAGGCTAAGATCACTTGGAGAGGAGAGATAAAGAAGGATTTCAAAAACATGAAAGATGTAATTGGGTAGGCCCTAGTCCTAATAAGTTTAGACTTTATTAAAGTTTTTTATCTTTATTATTTTTCTTTAGATCATATAATAGTTGTATTTTTAACTCATAAGATAGATGGATGTGATTATATAGTTTCTTTCATGAGTACTATTTTTTAAAATTCTAAGTTGAACTACTCTTTGATTAACAAACAAGCATGTGCTTTGGTCAAGGTAGTGAAAATTTATAGTTATTATATCCTTAGAAATAAGGTGCATTCCATCGTACCATACCAGACCTTATCACTAAGCTCATGCTAAGTAAAAATAAACTAGGAGAAAGGAGATGTAAGTGGATGTTTATGCTCCAATAATATGAAATTGAGATGAAGACTACTAAATTGGTAAGGTGTCAAGGTTTAATTTAATTGATTGCTAATACTAACCCTAAGCTAAGTGTTACATAGGTAGAGAAATAGATTTTAGACCCACTGATTGGTATGATCCCATTGTCTTATAACCTTAATTAGGGAGTATAAGAGAGCAATAAGGCTCAAGGTAGCTCACTTTTTGATCAAGGATGGAGTGTTATATAGGAATAACTTTGAAGGCATTTACTTGAGATGTGTCTCCAAGAGTGAAGTAGCTAAGATCATGAGTACCTTCCATGGAAAGTTAGGAAGTGGACATCCATCTAGAAGGACAACACCACACAAGATATTAAGGGTTGGTTATTACTAGCCTATAATTTTCAAATATGCTCACAAGCATGTGAGAGAGTGCCACTCATGTCAAGTATTCGACATAGAAGAGCCTAAGGTCACCATGAAACTAAAGCTAGTAGTGATTAATAAACCTCTTGCCCAATGGGGATTGAATTTTATGGGGGTCACTAACCCCAACTCCTATGATGGTCACAAGTACATTCTGACTGCTATCAACTACTGCACTAGATGGACTAAAGTAGTGGAAATTAAATAGTATAAGACTTAAAAGGTGACAAAAAATTTAGAATAAAACATATGCATCAGGTTTGGGACACCTGTATCTTTGGTCTGTCATAATGGATCTACTTTTATACCCATAGAGATGATAGAATGGGCATATGATAACAACATCATCCTCAAGTTCTCATAAAACCATTATCCTTAAGGTAATGGAGTATTTGAATCAAAAAATAAGAACTTGATGAAAGCTATAAAGAAGTTTGTATCTGATAATCCTAGAACATGGCATAAGCTACTTAAGTATGCCCTTTGGGTAGATATAAATAGAATCAAACAAGCTCTCAAACCATCACCATTCTTAGTAGTTTATGGTTAAGAACACATCTTCCCCATCACCTTCAAGCTACCAACATCCAGTTTCATGCAAGAGTACATAGAGGAGGATAAAAAATTTACAAGTTAAAAATTTTTAGACATCATATAAATGAAATATACAAGAGAAGAGGCTTTTACCAATTTTAGTAGACACCAAACCATAGTCAAAAGGTGGTTTGATAAACATTCAAAAATAAATGTTTTTATGTAAGGAGTCTCAATTCTTCTTTGTGATAAGGCATCCCAACCTAAAGATAAAGATGGGAAGTTCACACCTTTGTGGATAGGTCCCTACCAAATAGCCAAGATACTTAGAGACAACACCTTCAATTTAAAATACTTATAGGGAGCATAGCTCACACTTCCCACCAATGGGAAATACCTCAAGCATTATTTCTCTGTTATCCCACCTAGGGTCTTCATGGAATGACTATAAGACTAGTTAGTGTTAGTGTAGGTAGGGATTAGTTTAGTCTCTTTCTATCCTTTCCTTCCTATCCCTTGTTTGTACATATATTTTTATATATAGATTTTATTATTTTTTATGCTTTTTGCTTGGTGTGTTTGATTTCTCTACTTTTTTCCTTACTTCTAATAAGTCCTTGTGGATAGTCCTCAGCTCAAGATTAATATGATTTCTTAAAATAAGCTCAAAGTTTAGGAATGTAGGTGTGTTCTCTCATCATTGGTTGATCATGGATTGTTGAAGTATGATCTTAATGTTATAGTTTAGAGAAGCTAGAAAAGACCAATGGGTAGGTTAATTGTTCCTTGAGATTTTAAGCCTTGTTTTGATCCATGCTTAGTTTTAAGAAAGATTACACATGTAGGGTAAAAAACTAGATTATTTGGACACTGTCATACTTGCACTTAAAAACATTAATTGCCTGAGACAATGCTTACAACCAAAGATGATTGTCTAAAGATCAAACACTTGACCAAATCTAAAAACTTGGCTAACCTAGTTCCCAACCTTTGCTAGAATTCCAAAATGACTTGAAAAATACAAAAATAAGAACCTTATTGAAAAATTCAAAACCTTTCTGAGCAAATGTGATTCTCGTAATCTCCACCAAGGCTATGGATGCCTAGCTGGCATTAGAGCAAGGCCTTGAGTAGATCCAAATGCATCTCTATTAGGGCTATGAACACTTGTCTAGTACTAGATTAATGCCCAAACCTTCTCTAGGATAAATCATGGTTCTTAATGAATATTCAAACATGTTGAAAGTTAATATTAATGGATAAAGTCATGAACCTAGAAGTTGTTCTCTAAATCCTATGGAAATTAGCAAGTGAAATTAAAGCACAAACACAACATGGCTATGTCTTGATGTTTGATCCTAATTTTCCATTTGGAAGATTTTTTCCAACCATGAAATGATCTCAATAATGGTACATGATCAAATGGAATAAGTCTCTTAATTATTAGTTTAAACCAAAGTCTTTAAATTTTAACATATTACTATGTTTCCCATAGAAGTCACTATTTATTAAGGTCAACATACCTCCATTCCTTAAAAATGGGGATTCTTGTATTAAATTATACAAAAATTTTACCCTAAAATTGAAAATTCATTAGATCAAAGTATCATTAGAATGTTTTCACATAATATTTATTTGAAGATCATCCATACCTAATTTGGTTGGCATGTTTTCTCATAATTCCAATTTAATCTTACCTAAAGTTGCCAACATCTGATCTTTATGTTTCAAGTTATAGGTTTAATGGAGTACATTTGGATTGAGCAATAGCTCAGTTCTATTATTTAATAATGATTTTATCTTTTACTAACCTTTGGTGTATTGAAAATCAAGTTGTATTCATGTCTAATCACTTTAAAACCCTAACTACAAAACCCTAGCTCATGCCCTTTGAATTAAATTCAAATTTGGTGAGATCTTTTTTCATGGGAACACTTCAAATTGATTTAGGTTATATTTTATCCTAAGGTCCTAATCATGTTTATTAACATGACCAAGACCTTAATCTAAAATGTTTATCTTAAGTTATTCACATCCTGATCCCCCTTTGTTCCATTTTGTCTTAGCATGATCTAACTAAATGCATGGTCCCTTTTATTATACCATAGAATTAGTTCTATTTTTATCCTAAGGTTTAGTCATATTTATTAACACAACCAAACTCTAAGCCTAAATTTTTTACATTTGGTCTTTTTAGTTTCCTAAGCCCCCTTGGTCCTTTTGTTTCCACATGATCTAACTAACCACTAGGACCTTTTATTATGTCTTTAGACAGCCTAAAGGCCATGTCCTAAAAATATATGTTATGTCATTGATTATCCATGGCATCCATTTTAATATGTATCAGAACTTAGCTTAAAATGTTATTTTTTAAAGTGTTGCCTGTGTTTATTAATACAAAATAAAACTATAGTCTAAAACATTAGGCTAAGTGTTTTATTTTCCCCAAGCATTGACTTAAATGCCATTTTTATTTATATTAATAATGATCTGTGTTTATTTAAATGATCAAGATCTAATAGTGTAAGGTTAAAGACAAAGCTACAACACTAAGATAAAGTTTGATCATCTTTCAGAGATCAACGACATGCATTTACTTAGATAAAGATGATCCAATGGTGCGTATCAAGTCAAAACATCAATAAAACCCCAAGAAAAGAGACAAGGTGACAAGTGTCACACACAAAAAAACTTGGTAGCCAATGGTGTTTAACCTTGTGGATCAAGATCTAATGGTCTATTCTTGATCATATAAAGATGATCGAATGGTGTATGATAAACGTTGAAAAGTCAAACTAATGCAAAGATGACATGTGGTATAGCTATGCACCACTAAATTAAAGCTAAAAAATATTTTCAAGATCAATGGTTTGAAGATGAGCATACATATTCAAATCAATGGCCCATGGAGTAAGAGGTACAATTAAGCAAGATGATCCAAAATAGCGTGTTTGATCCAAAAAATCAAGATCAATGGTGTGTAGAAAATGTTGAAAGGTCAAGGAGAGTATGGAAGTGATAATTTTTATAACTGTGAGGAATGCAACAAGAAGCCAATGGTGTTTAAGTTCTTGGATCGAAATCAATAGTCTATATTGATCCCTGTAAGGATGATCTAACAGTGTGAAATCAAGTGGAGAATTTTTTAAAGGTAATGGTCACTTTTCAAATATAAATGAGAAAAATGCCATAAATCTACCACATGGGTGTGATGATGATACCACATTGTATCCATGTTAGTATAATGTGTCAAGTGGAAGATCACGTAGTCTTGCGAAATACAAAGGTCTCGATAGGTGATCTAAATTGGGATCTAAGTGATGAAATTCATGTAAATTTAAATAACTTGTACCATTACAATATTGTAAAAACATTCAAAAACCCTAGTTTTACCTTGTATTCACCATAATCAAACTAGAGAAGCTATATGGTCATTAGTATAGGGGTAATTTGATCCAAAATTTAACTATGGACCACTAGTGAGAAATTTGAGCAAATCCAAAGCCATGGAAGCTCAAAAGGGTGTTTTAATGAAGGATTTAGAGCTCTATTTGAATTTTGATATAGAAGTGATAATTTTCAAAGATGCACAATTTGATGCCACAAGAGACAATAATTGGTCAAGCTCATTTTGAGCCATTGAGAACTAGTAGCCCATTTCAAATAGGAGAACCAAGGTCAAGGAAAAATAGAGGCTAAATAAAAGATTAGTTAAAGCGACAAACATCAAAAGGCATTGATAATGGTAGATAAATACCACAAGATCTTATCAGGTAGAATGAGGGAGCTCTTCAGGAAACCAATTGTCAACTTTATGTTAATTGAGGAGTAGCATCAGAGAATAATGAAGACCCTATAATAGTAACATGGGACTTCAGTAGCACAAGGGTCCCAAAGATTAGTAAATTAATAATATAATTTCTACATCTAAACATTGTCCATTTTGAAAGTGGAATATTGTGTTTGTAAAGGGATGCGTAGGTGGTAAAACACATTGCCTATAGATCACTCCATTAGGGAAAGTCTAGTGGATTATAGAACATTTATGGAAAGGATAGTTGTCTAAACACTTTCACTTTTGTAAGTAGATAGGATTGACCAACATTCTTCCTTGTATCCTATAAAAGGACAATTTTCAATTTTAAAAAAAGGAGGGAGTTCTTAGAGCCAAAATCTAACTATAACTTTTGAATAGTTAATATAAGCAAGGAATTATGTAATGTTTGTCCAATTTTGCTTGTGTCTTTTGTTATTCTAACTTCTCTCTCACTTGTTTTTTCTAATTTCTAGATTTGAATGGTTATTTTGAGTTCTTGGTGTGTACATTTGAATATAGAGTTGTTAAATTGTGTTAATACCAGGTTAATTAAAAAACCTTAGCTTCATTTCATTTTCTTACTTTTCTTGCATTTGGGGTAATGTTGTTTGCTTGCAAGGGTAAATATTTAAAGTGAACTTGTTTCTTATTTCCATTATTTCATACCATCCTATTTGAGCTTATGTTACTTGATGCCATACCTTAGTTAAGTGCATGTCTAGAGATTATTTGAACTTTATCAATGTTTGGGATGAATATTAGTAACATCTCTTCTCTACCTTACCTTTCATTTTATTCCCTTTTTAACTATATCACTCTAGCTTAATTTTCATTATAAATACCCATATTAGATCAATTTCTTGATTGGTTCTTGATTATATTTCACCATTCATAGCATAGCATACTTCATATCCTACATAGACTAACTATCAAGCCATGGTGGCTCCCAACCACCAAACATTATAAATATAATGAAATAGTCCACTTGCTTTGCCTCTATTTCATCAATAGATAATAGGATTATCATTACCTATAACTCATGTTCTGAATTATTAGAATTCTAAAATGAGAAGTGATCTTGAAACTCTAGACACCTATGATACATATTCAGGCATCAACACTATGCAAGTTAGATAAAGGTGGAGGATGCCTTTGAATAACACATGCACATACCATGGGTCTCCAATGGATCTTCAAGAACAAATAAAAGGCCAATGCATAGTTTGTTTGATTCCAAAGGGTGATACATAGTATATTTGAATAGATTATTCATAGGATGACCCCTTTGTTAGAAAGTCTCAACTAGACTTCAATATAATGAGCATCAACCTTTATGAACCTAAGTACCTTTGATATCCCCATAGAATCCTTTCAAACCCTAGGTGTAGTAAAAACTAGATTAACAACTAACAACAATTAGTATAATTAGACAATCAACAAACTAGATTGGCACTCTGACACTATGTCAGAGCATTGGCCAAGATCTTTAGTTTAATCAAATGCATATATTTTGTAAATAATAGGAAACTATTACATAAATAATGTTGTATGAAAAACTAATCAAGAGAATATTGCATAAAAATAGATAAATCATTAAACACGCTCGGATATCTTGAATAAATCATAAAGATGTTTAAAAATATGAGAGTAATGTGTGACTTTTCCTTGAATTATCACAAAGCCCTAAAATAGGCATATAGTTCATATGTCTACAATAACCAATCAAAGAGTAACATCTACTAGCCAATAAAGACTAAAAATAGTAACTCCCTATATCTAAGTTCACCTAATCAATATAACTCAAGTGGAGGAATAATCCATGTATGTAAGAATGATCCAAATAAAAAAATACAAGGAAAAAGAATGCCTATACTAACATAAAGTAAATGATGGGAAAGTGATTTAAAAAAAGGGAAGGTGCAATGGTAAAAATAATTGGGGGTTTGTATAACCTAAAGTAATAAATGGAAATCCTAATCAACCATGTATCTATACCAACCTATTCAGTATAAGGAAGAACCTAATAAAGGATACACACATACATCCAAAAATTAACAAACAACATCTAATATATTAAGTACATAAAATAGTACAGGGATATAAATACTTACCTTGGGGTGGACACGTTGATGCTTAAATATTACCCTTCAGATCAATTCGATATTTTCAAGTGATTTGGTAGGTTAAAGTCCTCAAATGCTTAGATGAAGACCTAGATATCCTTAGTTAGGAACTCTAAAAGAACTCTCCTATTGAGCTTCAATGACACCACATGACAAAAACTCAAAGATAAGGTTCTAACCCATTAACTCTCCAAATTACTCCCTAAGGAAAAAATACGAGCACAATCATAGTGTACAATTGTGATATATTTTATTAGGAGTGAAATATGATTACTATATATAAATTTACAATACCCTAAACGAACCCTAAAATCTAAGGTGATGATATTGTCCAAGATGGTACATTTGGAATTTGTCAGCTAACACAATATAATATCATTTAGGATTATAAAATAAAAATTTCCTAAGATAGACTCATAAATATATCAAGATCATTGGTATAGTACATGGAGGACTTATGAGCAAAATAAATTGTATCATCCAATCTGATACCATAGTATATATGGAAGCTATAACAATCTAGATATGAAGTAGATGGAGGAGAAGGATGGATATAGAATCAAATAAGTTCATATTGATAATAGTGATGGTGTGACAATTTATAATATGCAAACATCTCTCATGAATTACCAAAATTTGATCCCACCCCATTCCTGGTGCACTCTTTAAGGCATGCACGCATGGAGATTGATGTGTCAAAAAGTTGTTTTAATATGAAACATTAGTAAAATGATAAAGTGAAAATATTACGTGTATACATATTCCCTACATGAAGCTCATCACATATCACAATAGTGTAATGTGGGATGGTGCTTTAGGATATATACAAGTAACACTAAAGAGCATAACTGAAAATAAATGTTGAAAGAACTAAAAGTAAATAAAATGAAAATGTGTATCTTCACTTACCTTGTTGATTGTACATGATGTTGCATGTGTATCAGGAGTAGAAGGTTTCATTTGATAAGAATGAAAAGTGAAGATGAAAAATAAGATAAAAATCTAAAAATATTCATATTATTTTTAGTAGCTAATAATTCTCTATCTCCCCAACATTATAGTACTTCTTTTAGCTCATGAAAAGGACCTATAGAAGAAAATATAGGGGGTAAAAAATGAAATCTCCTATTAAATAACCAAAAGTTTCAAATTTTAATTTTTTTACTATAAATATGGAAAAATTATTCATTTGTGTATTTCCTATTTTTGGAAAACTAAATATCTACGTGACCAAAGATAGTGTTATGCGAGACTATTACACACAAATAAAGAGGTAGGTGTGTGGGAGGATGCATCATAGATATAGTTAAAGCCCTATAGGTAGGTGGTGTAATTAATGTTCATTTTTTTCATTTTTGGTAAAAAATTAATATATTAGTAGATCTAGATGCTAGGGAAAATTTGTGTACTAGAGTTTTCCCCAATAAGCATCAAAATGAAGCTAAAATTAGCGTGGGTAGTAGGTAGTTGACAAAAATTCAAAATTAGAGCCAAGGACATTTATGATTATCAAGGAAATAAATATATTCCCTCAAGAAACTATATCAATAAGGCCATTATAGTTGGTATAAGGGAACTTAAATTAATGGTTTATACTATAGGATATGGTCAATACAATTAAGTAAGGTACTAGTCAATACCATATAATATGGTCAATGGAGTATAAAAAGGATGAAATGGTTGATATCATAGAGTATGGATGGTAGTGTTGCATAAATAATAATATTCAATGCATTTTAACGTTTGGTCAATAATATAAAAATAATAAGCATGGTTGATATTTTAATGTTTAGACAATGCAGTATAAAAATGTGAAAAAATGGTTGATATAATAGAATGTGTGGACCATTTTAAGTTTAAGTACTATTTTTATTTAACTTTTTAATTTTACTGTCAAATTTTTGGATTAAAATACAATTATGATTTGTTAGTTTAAAGAGACAACAATGATTATGGCATAGCATAAATACTACTTGGTTACTAGACGTATTGGAGATATTTTTAGTGGTAGACAGAGCTCAAGATGTGACACTAGGTTTTGGAAGGATCATGGAGATTTATCATGTGCCTCTAAATAAATAAATGATTTACACACTTTTATGGAAATAGGAGAGGATGATTGACACATTTATATGGGATGTGGAGGGGGATGTAATGGATGTGGATCTCACATTGGAGGATATCCATGAAAGTTTGGAGTTTCCTATTACAATAACTTATATGGTATGTGATACACAACATACCACTAATGAGAGGAGAGAGTTATCCATATGGGATACTAGATAAGATTGATATGATTATCTCAAACTCATCATATGACTATTTTTGTATATGTCTTGAGAATTATAGATATTTGAAATCCCTCATTGAACTTCTGACCATGCATATGTTATGTCATAAGTATGACATAGTGGTACTAATGTAAAAATATTTCATGTGTTGGTATACATTACTGTATGTCACACTATATAATATAGGATCTGCCACATGGGTGTAATTAGTTCAATGATTTATACATTATTTTGAGCCAAGATAAAGAGACTCTGGGTCTTACCATTATTTTTTCTAGTTGGATATACGAGATGTTCTACATGTCCAAACCAATGGGGTTACCTCATGTGGTTTATGATCATCTCCTATGAATGAGGAGATAGACACATGACCACTTAGTACACACAATCTTCCATTTTCCTAAACTAGATATGATTAGGATGGACTAGATTATCTAGACACCATACAAGAGTATATATGATAACAAAAAATAAATATATCTAGTTGGACAATATACTTGATGTAAAATTAGTAAATTTAAACTATATCTAGTTTGTTGAAGCAATTGGTAAAGATAATAAAATAATATATACAGTTTGAAATAAACTAATGAAAGTGAAATTTATCTATCTAGCCAATGTAATTATGAAGACACATAAAGTTATATTAGGTTGGATGATGTATTTATCACACAACATGGAATAGTATCAAACTAGCCCATACAAGTCAAGAAGTAAAACACACAATAATTTAACTATGTACAAAGTAATAGGAAGCTATAACTAGGTAGGGTGTGTTAAAGTTTTAGCTTCTTAGATATACTAATCCTAGGCATAAATAGTGGACAAGGCCCAAAGGGAACTAACTTCAAAGGATTACACCATCCAATAACCACACTATACCATCTCTAAGGTACATTAAAAGTAAATTCCTAAGGATAACTCATTACCTATACACTAAAAAATAAAATAGATGAAAGGATTTCTTTGGGCTAAAAAATAAGACCCTATACATTTATGATATACCATGAGGTACATGGAAACTAATGTCTATAGATAGTGTTATTTAATGGTTTGAGTATTCGGGAAATATCCATCACAACATGACTTGGGTAAAATTGATCACCACTTGGCCTAGAACAATAATTCCTATTAATTTTATAAGTGCCAAAACATAATAATAAGAAGACAAGATTAAAAAATAAATAAAGTTGATTCATGTTGAATTCAAAATTTACAACATGAAATGAAATGAAAAAACATTCATAATGGTATCAGGTTGGCCAATATAGTTGAAAAAAAAATGATCAAACATATCTATATCGAGCTAGATAATATAGTTGGAATAAAACACATAATTATTCTAGGCTAGCTAATATACACATTTAAATACATAGAATGTTATCATTCTAGCTGATAAAGTTTACAAAAAATAAGAAATGGTATTAGGTTGATTGATAAAATTGATAATACTAAGGAATGATATTAGGATAGCAAATATAGTTGGATTAAAATATGTATGATTATTTGCAAGAAGTCTATAAGAATCTAAAAATATAAACATGAAACTAGTCCAACTAGAGGTAGGATAGGATTCACATTAGTTTCACTAGAATGTATGCATAGCATAGGATGTCATACAACTATCATATTTTGATCAATAGATGTGGAATTAATTAAGGTTATAAAATAGAGAACATATATAATTACATGAGTAGGTAAGGACCACTAATATGAGAAGATCTAAGAGAGAGTAATATCCAATTCAAATTTCAAGATTAAAAGGTTTGAAATCCTAAGCCTATGACATAAGAATATATCTCTCATTATACCTCAAAAAAGGCAAGTAATTTTTTGTATGATTATAAATATGAAATTATATTAAATTATTTTAAAGCGGTACAAGTAAAGTAAATAATGGGTAAGTGATTTTAAATAAGGAAAGGTACAATGGTCAACCAAATGGGGGTCAATGCAATATAGATAATAAATGGAAATGGTAAATAAATAAATATATCTATACTACTTGTTTTGGTATAAATAACATCCTAGGCAAGGATATAGACATAAATATACAAAGTGATAAACAAAATTGAATCTACAAAGTAACTAAAGGAAAGATTATTTGGATAGAATTACTTAAATTTGGGTGGACTCGTCAATGCCTCAATCTCCCCGTTCACATCAAGTGATGATTTTTAAAAGTTTTTGGAGGTTGAAGACCTCAAATGATTGGATAAAGGCCTAGATATCCTTAATTAGGAACTCCAAAAGACCCTTACAATTGAGCTTCAATGACACCAAAACGAAATACCTCCAAGTTAAGGTTCTAAACCACTAACTATACAAAATACTCCTTAGGGCCTAAATGTAATCACAATTAAAGTGTATTAATGTGATCTATTTTATTATGAATGAAATATAACCACTATATATATGGTTCTAATACAAAAAACCAACCCTAAGCTCTAATTTGATAATTTCATACTTGTTGATAAATTTTGATGATGTCAATTGGCATAGTACAATATTGTTTAGGATGATGTAATATAAATTTAGAAGAAAAATTAGAAAAATATCATGTTTTATAATAAAATACAAGAAGGACAAAAGTATGAATAAAAATTATCGACTGAGATGATATCATAGGATATAGGGAAGCTATAAATTCTAGACAAGATGTAGACAAAGAACAAGGATGTATAGAGACTTAGAGGAGGTTAGAATGATAGTAGTGATGGTGTGACATAATAGTATGCAATAATCTCTCTAAAATTACCATGATCCTATCCCACCCCATGTTTGGTGCACCCTTTAAGGCATTCACTTAGGGATATTGATGTACACATCAATAAGCCATTCTAAGATAAATAATTAGTCAAGTGATAAATTGAAAATATTATGTGTATACAAGTTGTATAGTTGTAATGGAAAATGTATATGCTTTGGAAACATAAGAGGAGTAGGAAGGACAAAAGGAGTCATGCACACCCTTTAGAACCTATTAAAAATAGGTCACGACTCATATTGGAAGTGGTCATAATTGAATTAATGAAGGCCAATGATTGTTCCCTATTATTTTTAGCCATGTTGGTGTATATGTATTTGCTCCATATATTATATAATTGCTACTTATTTTTTATAATAAATTATAACAACATGTGATAATTAAAATAATGGATTGAGGCAAAAAAAACAAAAACAATGTTTATATGTGTAATTTGTAATATTAGGAAAAATATTAGAAATCATCTATCTAAAAGTAAAACCTTAGGCAAAAATATACAACCTCTAAAGAAAAGGATGAAACACTAAAAGAAACCTATGGTTTGGAAATAGTTGAGAAATATAGAGGTTCACTAATATGTTTTACCCTATATTGATTATATAAAACTTTAAGAGGTAAAAATATAAATAATTAATTCATATTATAATATATGATAATTAAGCATGGATCTGAATGTAACGCATTATTATTGACTTGACAATTGAATTTTATAAATAGAAAAGGTAAAATATAAGTTAATATACATATATTTATCTTATTTTATATAGGAGTAAGACATGTGGTATGCAACATGAAGCATTACAAGTTGGAATACGAGTCATTTAAATCAGGGTCTATAACTTTTCTTGCACTTATATGGTATCATTACCCTCAAGTCGATACCATATGGAAGGTGTGTTCTTAGTTTTATAGTATTATCCTTGTATATTTTGACATTATTTTTCTACACACCTCTATGACCACTTATGATATGTTATTATGTGTGATAAATAAGTCTTATTCTATAACACATTGCATATTCATATGTTTCCTCTAGTTCAAAACCCTACATCCACTTTAATAGTAGTTTAGGCCTGCAAAATGAGAAAATATGTGGAATGAGATATCTTCAAATATATTATAATGATGATTTGTGTATTTCCTATGCATATAATATTCCAAGGATAGAAATCAATCCAAATGTATTTATCCTCATTAGGTGTATATGTACAATTATTCTCATTCAATCTATGCAAACTATGATCTAGATTTTTAAACTTTGAAAATGGTAAATTTGAGTTAAATTTAAAGTGATTTTGAATTGGATAATGCCTACTCCTTGTGATTTATTTTTAAATTGGGGGAAATAGTGCAGTCCTCTTGAGGGTGAAATACCTTGAATATGCATGATAGATAAATTTTAGATAATTTAAAATGATCAATAAGCCTAAAATTAATTTTTATTTATATGCATCTATTTGGCTAACTTCCCATCCCATCAACATGTTATGAAAATGGACCTATTGTAGGGTCAATTTTCAAACTTGGAGAGATTTCTTTAGGCTCCCTCCAATTGAGTTACACAATGGGAACAACCCCAAACTATGGGTCACCTATGGTGGGGTTGAACCTCTATAGTAGGTTGGATTCCTCTTTGATGCTCACCTAAACTAATGTTAAAATAATTATTCATAGGGAAAAGAGTGAGAAAGGGGATATGTTATCCTAAGAAATTTAACTAGGTAATGCACCAAATTTAAAAAGGAAACTCCCATAAGATTGAACCCACACTAGATCTATAGAAGACAATACTAGCTTACACAACCTCAAAATCAAGCTAATTGCTTAGGTATTTCATATAAGATGTTCATGGTATAAAACTAATCTAGACCTACAAGTAGTATTAAAAACTCCTTAAACAAGGTTAGAAAGGGGGACAATGGATGAGGAAGATTCTCCTTCACATAATGCCATCATGCACAACTCACCAAACCAGATTCAAGGTAAGATATAGGCAAAGGAAGTTTTATATTACATCAAGAGGTATTTCTTACAAATGATTGATAGGGTCGAGCCTAATCAAGCTGAGAATACTTTAAAATATCTCAAAAAGTTCCCTATCTCTTAAAGATATGAAAAAAGTCTAAAATATGAGAACCTATACAAAGGAGAATAAAATGGAATAATATATGAGAAGGGGACAAGAGATAAGAGGGAACCTGTTTCAAGAATAATTAACGAGCTACCATCTTGCAATAGATGCTCCACCATCCTTTAGTTTAATCATGGCTAGTCCATCATCAACAATTAACCCTAGATTAGTTCCAATAGCCTTCAAACTCTCGTTATTGGCTAAGAGGTCCACTAGAAGACAAGGGTTTGTTTATCATGATGAAAAAGTATGTTTGGAATCAATGCCCTTAACTTCTTCTCCAAATACTAGTGCACCACTTTAGAACCCTACGCCCACTTGACATGTTTCTGAGGATCAAATCCTTGAGTCCTAAAACTGATAGTGCCATGCCATGAATGGTGGTTAGTACATGTTTTTTCGATGATGGAGCTAAGTCGACAAATGAGCCATTTTACATTAAACACATATCGACTCCATTTCCATATCTAGATCATATGTTTATCTATAGGTGGAAAACCAATCTAAGATTATTTGTTTTCCTATAGTTTTCCATATTAATACATACCTATAGATTGCATAGCCTCTTTATAAGATCCAAATAGGTCCAAATAGGCCCACTTTATCCTTGCAAGAATAGAGAACCCACCATATACATGGATCCTTTTTAGAAATGGAAAACATAGCTATAGACATAACCCTATTGAATACAAAATATGAACAAGAGGTGCATATTTAGCCTTAATGGTAGTCCCTTTATGTTCCTTATGTCTTACTTCATTAGAGTGTCCCTTTAATGGAAATGGATTGAGTTCAATGGCAATTGGATGATCGTGCAAAACCTATTTACTTCTATCAAAAATGGCTTCTCAACTTTTGTCAGAACTCTTGGGTTCACCTTTATTCTAATTATCTATCAATATTTGACTCATCTTGTTGACATATTTACCTTTGCTCACATCATTGATCTTGATTTGTATGATTGAGATAGAGCCATTGATCTTACCCTTAACTTGTTAACCTTGTCCAATCTTGTGCCACATGTCAAATGCACATTGATTCTCAAGATTCATTGTTATTCTATAGTTTCATGTGCTGATACCATGTGTCAATCTCTAAAACTCCTTGACTGGTTGACCCATCTCACACCATTGTATCAAGGTGTACAATGCAACACTGATAGTTAGATCTACTAAGACCCACTATTTTAAAAGCAATGGCTATTTCATGATCCTTAAATTTGAAATCCATGTAACCATAATTTGATGTATGCATAGACATATTTGATGTCCTATAGACCATCAAATTTAATCTCCAATGGATTTTTGTAATGTTCTAAAGTCCACATCTATGTGAACATCAATCAATTTTTTACTTACTTTGAAGCCTTGGATCTGGAAGTAAAAAGGTCATGGAGGCACCAAATTTTTAAGAGATGTTCTTGATACTAAAAGGGATAAACCCACTTAATCTGATATTCCCAAGAGCTTTCTATGTTTTTTTTAAATTTTCAATTAAACTACCCTATGTGATTTTCATGATGTCTACATACCTATCATAAAAAATAGTCTCAAACTACTTGGGAGGTCAACTTTGCACTCTCATATCTTCTTTTGTGCTTCCTCACATGACATAAAACTTAGTACATAGTAACTAAAGACTATGTTGAACAAAACCATATGATCATATTATCTTGAGAACACCACATGTGTGGGATATGGACTCATCAATATGCTCACTCAGCTTTATTTGAGCTTCTTTGCAAATTGGCTATGGAAACATAGTAAATTTTGTCTAAGAGGCCAACTTTGAGTTCTCATATCTTCTAATGCACTTAGATGCATACTCTAGAATTTAATGCATATATTCTTGATACTAATGTGATTAGATCCATGTCACTAATTCTCCCTGAATCATCCACATGTAAAAATTATAATGTCATCAAATTACCTACTTAAAATTTATACCAATAGCCCCAAAATGTGTATATGACCATAATGAAGAACCATATGAATACCATGCACATCCATACTCATTACAAAATCTCTTGAAATTTATTAGGGTCTCTATAACCTATGCATTTTCTCATCCATTAAAAACCTAATCTATATTGGTACAAGCTTGCTATGTGGGCCAAAATTGGCCAACATCTTTGGTGACTCAGAGGAAATCATGCTTAATATGTTTGAGAACCTAGACTAGTTTGCCTATCTATTCTATTGGTCATGGAGTCTCCTCTCTACAACTAAGATGATCATGAAGATAACACAAGGCTACCACTCTAGAACCTCACTTGAAACAAAAAGGACAAATAATAAAACTACATCAAAGTGCCTAAGGCACTTTAGAAAATGAAACAATAGAACATAAATGAAAAGTACCCAAGGCACTTAGAGGAAAACATAAAATATACCTACCCTAAACTAACCAATTAGATGGAACCTATACAAAACCATTGAATAGTTATACAAAATAGTTTCCCTTCCTCACTAATCTAATATATTTTACAGGGTTGAAATTAGCCAACCAAACATGGAGGAGTGGTAATGAACATATAGATAATACAAATCTCCAAGATAAATAAAAATAAATAAAATTACCCACCCAATCTAAATTATTGGACACACAAGCATCTTAGAGTGAATAGGAAAGTTGATCTTGCTCTTCTTAATGCTCAAGTGTGTGCTCTCGATTAAGCACAACCTATGATGACTCCTTCTTGTCATCTTCCAACCAATCTAGGTATCTAATAAGACATATTCTTATCAATAGAAACATTGAACAATTAAATTTTACATCATTCCTATACTTTCTTGCTCCATCATTATGCTTCTCAGGCACCATCAGATCATAGTCTCCCTAAAGGGGCACATAGCCTTATCCCAAGATCTCAAACAAGTCATATAACTCCTTATCTCTTATTGGTGTATGTAAGCTACTCTTGAGTTGGTTAGGATTTTATACCTAAAGCACAAGTTCATATGATAAGCTATGTTCACCTTCAAGGTTGTCTTCAATCACACAAAGTGGTGGTTCATCAAGTTGTACTTACTGAGCACTAAAGATGTTTTCTTCATTAACCTCACCCATGATTTAATCTTATTTCTCAACTATAAACGAAGGTTGATTTGAACATATAAGGTCCAAAAGAATGCTTGTCTTACTCAAGGTCTTATTTCCCTTCCATAATCTCCAATCCATCAAAGTTATCTCCATTTGACAACTCACATTGAAGTGAACCACCCTCTAATTCCTAGTTTTGATCCTCTTCTTAAACTATATAGAATGGACTTTCAATAGTCCATTCAAAATTTGCTCTATTTTCATCTTGAGGGTTGTCCTCATCAGGGTCTAGTTCATTAGTGTCAAAACCATGCCAAGAAGGTTGGTCCAAACCTAACTCTTCCTTTTTAGAATGAAGTGGGTTGCCTATTATGATTTCCTCATCATAGACACTAGCATTTTCCTCTTTAGGTTCATGTAAAAGAGTTTCCTCCTTCATGAGGGATATGGCGGTAGGGTGAAGAAGTTCACCTTGCTTACAACATAGGAGAGTATCCTTCCAAATAAGGACATTGAATACTCTTTTAAGAAATTATTGAGGAAAGGAGAGAGAGTCTTGAAACTCTTGTACACCAAGCTCATTGAGATCAGATATGTTTGCTTGATTCATTTCTTACATATTTAACCTTTCCTTTACCTAAATTAGTTCTTGGACTACCTCAATTGACACCTCTTCCTTCTTCTTTATGCCTTTTTCAACTAATTTCCATGATGGAAATGAGAATGGAATAGACACTTTTTCTTTCTTTTCAATGGTTATAGGATAGGGTGGCCTTACAAGGGCATGACATAGCTAGGGTTAAAAGTTTTGGAGAAGATACATGATGGGATGACTTCATGTTCTTGAGTGGAAATGGGCATAGGGGTATGAGAGGATAAACTAATTAGCTTAGGATTGGCATACTCTTTCTCCCATTGTTTAAAAACTTCTTCAATGGATAATACCCACCCTTTCATCTCTTACTTCTCAACATGTGGGTAGTCAATTTATTCAATGGATACCAATGCATTTCATAACTCTTGCAAGAATATATTTATCCCTTTGCTACGCCCCTAACCTATCACATGTATGAGGATAGTATTAGCCGACTTGTGGCTTACTTATCCCTCTTTGACATTATATTGTGGCCAAATTTTGGCTGACTTGTGGCTTTCTTTAGATTAGTAGGTCGGCCTATGGAGTAACCATGGCCTAGTTAGACTATATATAGGAGGTAGTGGGTAATCATTTATCATCATATTGTGAATTCTGCTCTTATTGAAGCTTGTGGAGGTTTCCCCCTTGAAGTGGCTTATATATTATCATATATTGGGATATATTTTAGTCATATTTGGATATAATTCTGCTGTTATACTTAATTCTTGAAGTAATTTCATTACAAGTGGTATCAGAGCTACGATTTGGGCAAACTTGTGGGTGAAACACTAATTTTGTGGTATATAAAAAATGGTTGTGAATTTATTTGAAATGTTTTTACTGGAGGTGCGAAATAATCACATTAAGCTTCCATTAAAATTTTAGATCATTTGGATCTATTTTTCAAAAGTTATCTCTATTTTATGGTTTTTCATAAAATTGCTCTATCATAAGACATTCAAAGAATTTTTTTGAGTTGTTTACATTTTTGGAAAGATTAGAAAAATTTGGATATGGTTTGTTGTTTGTATATTTTTAATTGAGGCTGAAATAATTCCAAAATCACTTGGTCAAAGTTGAGTCAAAAGTGTCAATAAGGGTCGACATTGTAAAACCCTTTTATGGCAGGTCCACAAACTCGAGGCTAAGGAAAGGGTGCTAAACATCTAGGAAAAACTCATAACAAGGATGAGATGGAGTTAGAAGGGGGATGTAATAGACCCTTTGTACCAGGCCTTTTTGACATAGATCACAAAGTGAGCCACATTGACTATAGTGTGCAAGGCATTCAGAGTGAGGTGCAAGACATACAATCTAATATGCAATCCATACAAGATAGTTTGGGATATATCATGATGGATTTAAATATTAATCAATCAAATCATCAAGCTAACTCTATGTCACAAACCCACCAGGGTGGTTCTCCTAACCAATCTACTTCAAATCCAACTCCATGGCCACAGAAGAACCTACTACCAAAAGTGGATATGCGCAAATTCAATGGAAAAGATCCACTCAATTGGCTCAACCAAATGGAGAGTTTTTTTGACCTACATCAGATTCCAAGTGGATAGAAGGTTACCATGGCATCCTTGTATCTTGAACTTGATCAATTCATTTGGTATCGATGGTTGTGTGCTCAAAAGCAAAAGATGAGTCTCAATGTCACCTGGTCAATTTTTATAGAGCAGCTACAATTACACTATGGCAATAGTGTGACAGATAATTACATCAGCCAACTGGTAAAATTGCAACAAACTAGCTCTATCAAGGATTATATTCATCATTTTTAGAACCTATCCTTACGTGTGGAGACAATTTTTGATGCAATCTTGAATGACCTATTTTTGGGTGGACTCAAGGACCACATTCAACATGAGGTATGCATGTTTAATCCAATTAATATTTCTGAATCTATTATCCTAGCACATAGAGCTGAGGAAAAATTCATAGCCAACAAGAAGCAACTATTCACTCACTTCAAAGATCGTAGCATATCATCATCAACATTTCCTCCACCTACTAGATTGACCCCTCAACAAATTGAAGAAAAGCGTGTAAAAGGATTATGTTTTGGTTGTGATAGCAAGTGGAGTAAAGGACATAGATGTGCTGAGAAGAAGTTATTCTACATTGCAGGACCAAATGAAGATGAAGAAGTAGATGATGCCTCCAATGATGATGAGGAAGATATAGAGGAGGTACCTAAAGATTCCCAACCTACAATCTCTTGTCATGCACTTTCAGGTATTAGCACTCTACAAACTCTTAAGGTGGTAGGTTTCCTCAAGAAACAAAAGGTGACAGTGTTGATTGAGTCAGGGAGCACACATAACTTTATAAACCATAAGTTGGCCACTCGATTGAACTATTTCATCTACCCAGCACTAGAATTTCAGGTCATGATTGCAGATGGTGGCACAATTAATTTTTCAAGTAAATGCCATAGTATTAAGCTTACTATGGGTGGGTACAATCTTGACTCTCATATGTTTGCTATTCCCATGGGTAACACAGACATTGTTTTGGGAGTCCAATGGCTCACAACCTTAGGTACCATTGAGATGAACTTCCAAGAACTATTCATGCGCTTTCATTCTGAAGGTAAGAAAATTAAACTACATGGATTACATGCAAAATCTCCACAATTGGTTAGTTCACATCAGATGACCAAGATGCTAAAAAAGGGGGCAGAGGGAATTATTACACGATTATGCTCTATAGAATTTCAACCCCCAAAGGTATCTACACATCCTGATCTACAAATAATTCTTGAAGACCACTCATCTATTTTTAGGGCCATGCCAAAAGGACTACCACCAAAAAGAGAACATGATCATGCCATTCAACTAATTCTAGGTAGTCAATCACCAAATATCAGACCATATAGATATCCATATGCATAAAAAAGTGAAATTGAAAAGATGGTCCATGAGATGCTGGAGGCAGGGATCATCAAGCATAGCCAAAGTGCATATTCATCACCAATGGTCATGGTGCGGAAGAAGGATGACACATGGAGGATGTGCCCCGATTATAGGGAAATCAACAAGTACACCATCAAAGATAAGTTCCCTATTCCAGTAATTGATGATTTACTTGATGAGTTCCATGGTGCTAATTATTTCACAAAATTGGATCTTCACTCGAGGTACCATCAAATTAGACTCAAGGATGAAGATGTTCATGAAATTACTTTTAGAACACATGAGGGCCATTATGAGTTTTTGGTAATGCCCTTTGGTCTTACAAATGCACCATCTACTTTTCAAAGCTTGATGAACATTGTTTTTAGGCCTTTTTTAAGGATGTTTGTGATAGTTTTCTTTGATGACATATTGATTTATAGTCAGATATGGGAAGCACATCTGCAACATGTGAAACAGGTATTGATAGTTTTGGAGAAGCACCAACTTTATGTGAACCCATCTAAATGTTCTTTTGGAGTACAGGAGGTAGAGTACCTTGGTCACATTGTTTCCCATGAAGGGGTCAAAGTTGATCCTCAGAAGATCAAAGTGATAATGGAATGGTCCATGCCAAAAACTCTCAAAAACCTTTGAGGTTTTCTTGGACTAACAGGTTACTATAGAAGATTTGTGAAAGGTTATGGCAGCATAGCAGCTCCACTCACTACATTGCTAAGAAGGATGCTTTCCATTGGAATGATGATACCACCAAAGCATTTAAGAAACTAAAAGTAGCTATGTGCACCACTCCAGTTTTGGCTACTCCATATTTCTCACAAACATTCATTGTTGAATGTGATGCTTCTAGGTCTAGAATGGGGGTAGTACTAATGTAGGAAGGAAGACCCATTGCATTTGAAAGTCATCAATTCAAAGGTAAGAATCTACAAAAACCTGTCTATGAGAAAGAAATGATGGCTATTCTTCATGCAGTTAAACAATGGAGGCCTTATCTAATGGGTAGACACTTTAAGGTGAAAATGGATCATGATAGTCTCAAATACTTTTTGGAGCAAAGATTATCATCTGAGGAACAACAAAAATGGGTAACCAAAATGCTGGTTTATGATTTTGAAATCATCTACAAGAAGGGTAAAGATAATGTAGTAGCCGATGCACTATTTAGACGGGATGCATCCATAGAAGCATTACTTGGTGCAATGTCCATATTTCAAGTAGATTGGGTGGATGAAGCTAGGTTAGAATGGGAGAAAGATAAGGATACACAGGTTTTGATTCAGAATCTCTAGCAAGAGTTGCATGCATCTCCACTTGGGGGACAGTTAGGGTTCTTGAAAAATTATCATAGAATTAAGAAAGAATTATTTTGGGAAGGACTCAAGGGAGATGTACAAAAGTTTGTGGAAGAATGCATGATATGCCAATTGAATAAAGGTGAAACAGTTAAGACCCCAGGTTTGTTACAACCATTAGCAATTCTTAGTCAAAGGTGGGAGGAGGTTTCCATGGATTTCATCAATGGGTTGCCTTGTTCTAAAGGTAATAATGTTATTTTGGTCATTATGGATAGGCTTACAAAATATGCCCATTTTTGTGCTCTCTCATACCCATTTTTAGCAAGTACAGTCATGACTATTTTTATGGAAAAAGTTCTCAAATTACATGGAACCCCAAAAATAATTGTAAGTGATCATGATCCTATTTTCACTAGTAATTTTTGGACTGAACTATTTTCTTGTTTGGGTACTCAGCTAGCTCATAGCTCATCTTACCACCCCCAATCTGATGGATAAACTAAAGTGGTTAACAAATGTTTAGAGGGGTATCTCCATTGTTTTGTATCAGACAAACAAGAACATTGGGTTAAATGGCTACCACTTTCAGAATGGTGGTATAACACATCTTTCCATACCTCTTCTAAAATGTCTCTATTTCTAGCACTTTATGGTTACCATCCACCTTCCATCACTTCTTCATTAAAGGTGAACACCAAGGTTCGAGATGTGGAAGAGCACATTCAACATCAACAAGAGGTTTTGGCTAGTTTGAGAGAGAATTTGGCCTTGGCACAAAATAGGATGAAGCAATAAGCAGATCAACACTGGAGTGAGAAAAATTTTGAGGTGGGTGACTAGGTATTTGTTTGTTTGCAACCTTACAAGCAGATGTCCTTGAAGCAATAGAAAAAGGACAACAAACTTGCTCCAAAGTATTATGGCCCTTATCAGGTTCTACAAAAAATTAGAAGTGTGGCTTACAAACTCGAGTTACCTCATTCATCTCACATACACCCAATATTTCATGTTTCTTGTTTGAAGAAGGTCATTAGATAGAAAGTTTCTACCCAAACAGAGATCCTAAAACTAGATGAAGAAGGATGAGTGATTTTGGAACCACAGAAGATCCTCCAAACACGTACTAAGAGGTTGAGAACTATAGAGATTAAGGAATATTTGATCAAATGGAAAAACCAAAGCAGTGAAGATGCAACTTGGGAAGGTGCAGAATTTATACAACAACATCCACAGTTGTTCAATGTTGAGGACAATGTTGGTTTGAAGGGTAAGGGCATGCTACGCCCCTAACCTATCACATGTATGAGGATAGTATTAGCTGACTTGTGGCTTACTTATCCCTCTTTGACATTATATTGTGGCCGACTTGTGGCCAACTTGTGGCTTTCTTTAGATTAGTAGGTCGTCCTATGGAGTAACCATGGCCTAGTTAGACTATATATAGGAGGTAGTGGGTAATCATTTATCATCATATTGTGAATTCTTCTCTTATTGAAGCTTGTGGAGGTTGCCCCCTCGAAGTGGCTTATCTATTATCATATATTGGGATATATTTCAGTCATATTTGGATATAGTTGTTATACTTAATTCTTGAAGTAATTTCATTACACCCTTCCATGTCATGAATATGGAATTCTTGTCCATGATTGACCCCTCCCTTGATATTCACGATTGTTCTTCCTTACTCTAATATTACCTCTCTAAGTTTTGACAAGGATGAAATTTGACAAGGTTGACTAGGGGGCTGATTAGGGAATCTTGAATGTTGAATTTGAGGTTCTTAGATGGGGGAGGGCACATAAGGTTGGTCTAAATGAGCATGTTGCTCTTCATAATATATTAACATGCTATCTCAATTTTGGACCATGTTCTTTATCATTGTTATGTCCTCATTCTTACAAGGTGACCACTATTATCCCTTACAAACTAACCATATGTTCTTGACTAACTAAATAACACTCCTTGATTTTTATAGAACATGGATAGGGATAAATAGAAAAAACTCCAAACCCTTACCAATATCCCTTATCAACTCAATATAAACTGATAATGCTTGCTTGAATCCCAACAAGGATGCAATAGGGTAAGCCTGGTCTTGACAAGGGGAAATAGAGGAGTAATTTAAATTCAAAGGAGGCTAAATTTGGTCATATGCAGGGGTAGAAGGATAGAAAATACCATGATAAGGATGATAGGTTGTTTGAGGGCCACTTTGGGGGAACATAAACATTATTTTCTTGATAACTATGATGTTGAGGTCGAGGATAAGCATATTGATCAAAAGATGACTGATTTTATATACCAAATTATGATGATTAGGCACTTACTTATATTGCTTAAACAATTGATAGATGCTCAAAGTCACCATTGATGGTTTTATAATACTTCTAAAGGTTGTTATGTAGAAGAAAAACACCAAAAATACTTCCACTATTTTGGAACTTAGTCCCATCGAGCATGCCATAAACTATTGTAGGATAAATTTACACCCTTGGATAGAGTTCTTTAGGATCCCTCTAATTGACCTACACAATGGGAACAAAACTAGGTTGTGGGTCACCTATGGTGGGGTTGAACCTCCAAAGTAGGCCATAGTCCTCTTTGATGCTCACCTAAACTAATGCTAAACTAATACTTCATAGGAAAAAGGGTTAGAAAGGGGATAAGGGCACCTAATAAAGTTAACTAGGATATGAACCAAATTTAAATTAGAAACTCCCATAATCTTGAACCCATACTAGATTTGAAAAAGATAGTAGTAGCTTACACAACCTCAAGATCAAGCTAATTGCATAAGTATTTCATAGAAGAGGTTCAAATTAGAATACTAATCTAGACATGTAAGCAACATTGAAAACTACTTAAACAAGGTTAGAAAGGAGGACAATGGATGAGGAAGACTCTCCTTCACATAATTACATGATGCACAACTCACCAAACTAGACCCAAGATAAGTGATGGGAAAATAAAGTCTTATATTGCATCAAGAGGTAGTTCTTACAAATGTTTCATAGGGTCAAGCCTAATTAGGCTGAGGATAATTTATAATATCTCGAAGAGTTCCCTATCTCACAAAAAGATTAAAAATTCTAAAATTTTAGAACCTATATAAAGGAGAAGAAAATAGAATAATATAGGATAAGGGGAGAAGAGGTAATATGGAGCATATTTTAAGAATAATTAATGAAATATTAACTTTCAAAGGATTCTCAACCATCCTTTGGTTAAATCATGACTAGTCCATCATCACCAGTTAATCCTTCATTAACTCCAATAGCCTTTGAACTCTCCTTATTGGACAAGAGGTCCACTAGAAGATAAGGGCTTATTTAACATGATGATAAAGTTTATTTGTAATCAATGCCCTTAATTTCTTCTCCAAATACCAATGCACCACTTTAGGACCCTAAGCCCACTTGACATGTTCATGAGGATCAAATCCTAGAATCTTAAAACTAACAATGTCATTCCATAAATGATGAGTAGTACATGTCTTGTGAATGATGGAGCCATGTCGATAGATGATCCCTTTTGCATTAAACACATATCTACTCCATTTTCATATCTAGATCATAGGTTTATCTATAGACAAAAAACTAATCTAAGATTATTGGTTTTCTTATAGTTGTCCATATCAGTGTAGACGTATAGATTGCATAGCCTCTTTTCTAAATCTAAATAAGTCCAAATAGACCCACTTTATCTCTGCAAGAACCAAGAGTCCACCATATACATGGATCCTTTTAGAAATGGCAAACATTGTTGTAGACATAACCCTATTCAATATGAAATATGAACTAGAGGTCCATATTTATCCTTAATAGTGGTCCCTTTATGTTTCTTATGTCTTATTATATTAGTGTGTCCATTTAATGACATTGGATCGATTTTGAATGGTGATCACCTACAAGACCTATTTACTTCTCTTGAAAATGGCTTCTTGACTTCTATTGAAAGTCCTCATCTCACTTTTTATCTAATTGGTTATCGATATACGACTTAGCTTTTTGACATATTGACCCATGAGCATACCATCGATCTTGATCTATATGATCGAGTGAGAGTCATCAATCTTGCCCTTGACTTGTCAACCCTATCCAAGCTTGCACCATGTGTCAAACATATATTGATTCTCAATATTCACTATCAATATGCAGCCTCATGTGTTTATGCCACATGTCAATATCTAAAAATCCTTGACTATTTTACTTATCTCACACCTTTGGATCAAGGTTTATAATGTAACATGGACTGTTATATCTACTTGGACCAACTATTTGAAAACCAATGGCTATTTTATGAGCCTTAAATTTGACATCTACATGATTAACATTTGACATCCTTATAGATATATTATATGTCTCACAGACTATCAAACTTAATCTGTAATGGATTTTTGTAGTGACTTAAAGTCAACATCTATGTGAATGTTAATCACTTTTTGACCAACTTTGAAGGCTTAGATCTAGAAGTGAAAAGGTCATGGAGGCACCAAATTTTTAGGAGATATTATTGATACTAAAAGGGATAAACCAACTTGATTTTTTGGTCTTGAGATGTTTTTAAGTGTTTTTGAAAAAATTTCAAGTGACTTACCCTATGTGATTGGTATGACGTTTACATACCTATCACAAAAAATAGTCTCAAACTGCTTGGGAGGTCAACTTTGCATTCTCATATATTCTTTTGCACTTCCTCACATGACCTAAAAATTAGTGCATATAAAATAGGGACTAAGTTGAACAAACCCATATGATCATTTTATCTTGAGACTTATATATATGCGAGATATGGCCTCATCAATATTCTCACTCGACTCTATTTTAGCTTCTTCACAACTTAGCTAAGTATGAAAACTTTACAAATTTTGTCTGAGAGGACAACTTTGAGTCTTCATATCTTCTAATGCACTTCGATGCATGCTCTAGAATTTCACACATATTTTATTGGGACTAATGTGATCAAACCCATGTGACCAATTCTACTTGACTTATCCACATGTGGCAATGATAACATCAACAAATTGCCTACTCAAAAAAAATTCCACTAGCCCCAAAATGTCTATATGAACATAATGAAGAATCAGATGAATACCATGCACTTCCATACTCATTCGAAACACTCTTGAAATTTTGTAGGATATCTAAAACCTATCCATTTACTCATCTATTAGCAACCTGATACATATGGGTACAAGCTTAGTATGTGGGCCAAAATTGGCTAACAAGGCCAACCCATAAGAACGATTTGATTTATAAAATTGACTATTTTTGGGTGAATAAAAAAATCATCAAGCTTGGTTGATAATGTGTGAGTCTAAAGTCTTCATCTGGGAGGTAGAATCACTGATCTAATTATCTAGAAATATATGAGTATGATAGTTTACTTGTTCTACTTATACTAGTGGAATTCCTATAGCTGAGTAATAGAAAATTAGAAGGATTGGACCGATATATAATATGTGGATGTGTGAGAATGGTGAATTAGAATAATATATGTGTGAAAAAGTCATGTAGGGTGAAGGTAAGTCAAAAATGACATTATAAAGTGCCTAATACTAACTTTTTATATTTATAAAACTATGCAAAAAACTATGATATTCTTATCTTATAATATTTTTGTGGGAAAATTACTTCGCTTTAACCATGGTTATGTATTGTGTAATAATTTAGGTGGTATTAACAAAGTAGGTTTTATTTCTAGTCTATAAAAAAATATAGAACACCATGGTTCGAATCTATAATAATCCAGTATAGATGACACAAGCTTTATGGAATTACAATGAGATTAAAGTTTTTATTTACAAAATATAATCTTAACTATTATTTTTTGTAAGTAAGATATTATATTTTATAAATCTAAGGTATTGTGAAAATACAAACTTAAAAAATATAGTGACCTAGCTGTAAAAATATTTTTGGAAT
>JARHVA010005994.1:702500-707500 GCA_037957365.1 Torreya grandis
ATAGTTTTGACATGGTAGTCATGTCATGGGATAGGCTTTCCATATTTGTGAGATTCAAGTTCAAAGACTCCATATCCTTCATGTTTTCCAATGTTCCTCCTTAAATTATTTCACCATAGTTTTCAAGATCCAACCATTTGAGTTTATTTAAGGTTCCCAAATCATTAATGTAGAGAAGCTTTATTTTCTACTTATTACCTCTCCATCCATATGAACAACCAAAAATACTTATATATTATAGAGATGAAAGTTGTGAGATCTCATAAGATATGGTTGCAGATGTTGACAATCACTAATGTCCAAAATTTTAGGTAAGTTAAATTTTGAAATGTTTATTGGGAGTTCTATAATATCAAAGTTATGAAGATCTAGTATTTAAAGATTTGTAAGAGCAGTGATAGATTTGGGGAGTCTTTTGATGATTAAAGAGACTAACTTGAGGTAAACTAAATTATTCAAACTTCTTATGCTTTTTGGCAAAGATTTTAAGACTGACAAGTGGATGTACAAACTTAAAGAAGATAATGGAGGCATGAAAAGGTACAAGGCCCAATTGGTGCTAAAGGGGTTTGCATAGAAGAAGGGAATTGAATTTGATGAGATTTTTTCTTTAATGGTGAAGATGACTTCTATTAGGACTATTTGTTGGATAGTGACAACAGAAGAGTTACACTTAGAGTAGTTAGATGTGAAGACTACATTCCTTCATGGTGATTTTAAAGAGGACTTATACATGGAGCAGCCACAGGGATATGAGGTCACAAGGAAGAAGAACATGGTGTGTAAAATTAAGAAGAGCTTGTATGGCCTAAAACAAGCTCCATGATAGCAGTACAAGAAATTTGATAGTTTTATGATGGAGCAAGAATACTCCAGGTGTCATTCAGACCATTGTGTATATATCAAAAAGTTTGATTATGGTAGTTACATTTACTATGTCTGTATGTGGATGAAATATTAGTTGAAGGTACATACATGCAAGAAATAAAGGTACTCAAGGAACAACTTAGTAATTCCTTTACTATGAAGGTTTTGAGGGAAGAAAAACAAGTCCTTAGTATGAGAATAACTCAGGATAAGTAGGAATGAAATCTGAATTTATCTCAAGAAGTGTACATTAAAAAGGCCTTAGAGAGGTTTAGTATGCAAGATTCTAAACTGGTTGGGACTCCTTTGGTATGCTATTTGAATATATCAAAAGAATAGTGTCCCAAGATAGAGGAGGACAGAATCTAGATGTCCTATGTACCTTAATCATTAGTGGTTGGTATCTTGATTTATGCCATGATGTCTATTAGGCTAGATATTGCACATGCAATGGGATCAGTAAGTAGGTACATGAGTGATATAGGTAGAAAGCACTAGTAGGTAGTGTGTATCCTTTGGTACTTAAGAGGGACCATGGGAATAGTTTTAAGTTATGGTGGATTGGACACCACTTTACATGTTTTTGTATATTCAAACATGGTTGGAGATTTAGACAATAGGAGGAGCATGATTGGATATGTATTTACTATAGGTGACATAATGGTGAGCTAGATTTAATGACTACAAAAGCTTGTGGCTTTATCAACCATAGAGGATGAGTATGTTACTGCCATAGAAGTAAAACAAAGAGATGATTTGGTTACAGTAGTTACTTGAATAATTAGGGAATAAGAAAGAGGAAAGGAAGCTGTATATTGATAGTTAGAGTGTTATACACCTAGTAAAAAACTTCACCTTCCACTCTAGGATGAAGTATATAAAGTTGAGGTTCCATTTCATTAGGATGGCTTTAGAGGAGAAGACATTGAATCTGGAGAAGATTCATACTAGTTATAATCCTATAGACTTGATGACCAAAGTGGTTGCAAGGGATAAATTTATGTGATGTTTAGCTTTGGTTGGCCTTCACAAATGATAGTGAAGGGTTATGAAGCCTTCTCAGATAAAATCAGACTCCAAGTGGAAGATTAATATGTTGTGAAGTCTATTTTCACATTACAATGTATGTCAAATATTGTACATTAAAATATACTGTGCATTATTTTTGATAGTTTAGATACATGATTTATCTATATTTGTATATTTGTGGTATCATCAGCCATGATTAATGGGGAACCATTATGGTTTGACTTGGCCCATGGTTTTGGTACCCATTGTTTTGTAAAATCATTATGTTAGCTACCTATTAATGTAATCATATAAATATGGACATACATTAGGTAATACATAGGAAGAATTGAGTTTGAGAAGGTGAACAAAGTGTGTGAAGTCAAGTGTGAATTTGGGAGAGTTTGTTGAGCATAGCTCCAAATAATATTTGTGCATTGTAATTGTGAGAAGACTGATCAGAGAGTGGACTATACTCTTGTTGGTTTGTAATAATATCTAAAAAAAGTGTTTCTTGTTGGATGTAGCCCACATTAAGTGAACAATATTAAATATTATCTTGTTATTATGCATTTTAATTTATGTTCTTTATGTATATCTGTTCATAGTTCTTTTTATTATGATTCTATGAAATTATTCTGCATTAATTTCTATTTTATTCCTAATAGTTATTGTAGGTTGAAGACCTCAAATGGTTGGATGAAGACCTAGATATCCTTAATTAGGAAATCCAAAAGACTTCTACTATTGAGCTTCAATGACATGAAAAGAAAATACCTTTAGGATAAAGTTCTGAACCACTAACTATCCAAAATATTCCTTAGGGAATAAATGTAAGCATAAGTAAAGTGTATTAATGTGATATATTTTATTACAAATGAAATATGACCACTATATATAAGGTTTCATTACCCACAACCAAACCTAAACTCTACTATGATAATTTTGTACATGTTGATAAATTTTGAAGATGTTGATTAACATAGTACAATATTGTTTAGGATGATACAGTGCAATTTTTAGAAAAAAAATAAAAACCAATTAGGTTTTATAATAAAATACAAGGAGGACATAAGTATGAAATAAATAGTATGGACTAAGATGATACCATAAGATATAGGGAAGCTATAAATTCTAGGCAAGATGTAGATGAAGAGGAAGGATGCATAGAGATTTAGAGGAGGATAGAATGATAGTAGTGATGTTGTGATGTAATAGTATGAAAAAATGTCTCTAAAATTACCATGATCTAATCCCACCCCATTCTTGGTGTACACTTTAAGGCATGCACTCAGGGAGATTAATGTGTCAATAATCCATTGTAAGAGAAATCGTCAATCAATTAATAAATTTAAAATATTATGTATATACAAGATGTATAGCATGTAATGGAAAATTTGTATGCTTTGGAAAAATAAGAGGAGAAGGAGGGATGAAAAGATTCATGCACGTCCTTTGGCACCTATTGAAAATAGGTAACAACTCAGATTGGAGGTTTTCATATTTGAATTAAGGAAGGTTAATGATTTTTCCTTGTTATTTTTAGCTATATTGGTGTATATAAATTTGCTCCATGGAATTACATAGTTATTACTTATTTTTCATAATAAATTCCAATGACATGTAATAATTAAAATCATGGATTGAGATAGGAAAAAACAATGTTAATATGTGTAATTTGCAATATTAGGAAAAAAGTAGATATCATCTATCTAAAAGTAAAACCTTAGGCAAAAATATAAAGCATTTAAAGAAAAGGATGAAACCTTAAGGGAAGCCTATCATTTGGAAATGGTTGAGAAATATACAGGTTCACCAATATGTTTTACCCTATATTTATTATATAAAAATTTAATAGGTGAAACGAGAAATAATTAATTCTTATTATAATATATGCTAATTAAGCATGTATATAAATATAACATGTTACTATTGGCTTGATATTTAAATATATACATTTTTAAAGGTAAATTAGAAGTATTTATACATATATTTATCTTATTTTATGTAGGACTAAGACATGTGGTATGCAACATGAATCATGAAAATTTGAAATATGAGTCATTCAGATTAGGGTCAATAACTTTTTTTGCACTTATATGTTATTGTTAGCCTTAAGTCGATACCATCTGAAAGGTATGTTCTCAGTTTTACAATTTTATCCTTGTATATTTTCACATCATATTTTTACATACCTATATAAATACTTATGATATGTTGTAATGTGTGATAAATATGTATTATTGCATCATACATTACACATAAATTTATCTCCTTTAGTTAAAAACCCTACATCCACTTTAATAGTAGTTTAGCACTGTAAAATGGGAAAATAGGTGGAATGATCTATCCTCAAATATATTCTAATGATGAGTTAAGAATTACCTACACATCTAATATTTCAAGGATAGAAATCAATCCATGTGTAGTTCTTCTCATTAGTTGTATTTGTACAATTATTCTCATTCAATCTATGCAAATTATGATCTAGAATTGGAAACTTTGAAAATGGTAACTTTAAATTAAATTTAAGGTGCTTTAGAATTGAATAACATCTACTTGTGACTCATTTATAAATTAGGAGAAACCATACAGTCCTCTTGAAGGTGCAATAGCTTGAATATGCATGATAGATAAGCTCTACATAATTGTCAATGATCAATAAGCCTAAAATTATTTTTTATTTATATGCATCTATTTGACTAATTTCTCATGCCATCAACATGCTAGGAAAATGGGCTGACCCATAAGGGTGATTTGATTTTTAAAATGGACTATTGTTGGGTGGAAGATGAAATCATCAAACATGTTTGATACCTTTTGTGTCTAAAGTCTTCATCTAGGAGGTAGAATCACTGATCTAATGATCTAAAAATATATGAGTATGATAGAACTTAATAGTTTAACTTATACTAGTTGAATTCCTATAGGTGATTAATAGACGCTTAGAAGGATTTGACTCGTATATAGCATATGGGTATGTGAGAATGGAGAATTAAAATCATATGTGTGCACAAGTAATATAGGGTAAAGATAGGTCAAAACTAACATTATAAATTACCTAATACCAACATTTTGTCTTTAAAAAACTATACATAAAAATATGTTACTTGTATCTTATAATA